>JAECUM010079451.1:0-10317 GCA_016617855.1 Megalonaias nervosa | reverse complement strand
TATATATATATATATATATAATTAAATATTTAGCATAAAGAGGGAAAGAAGTGATCATGTATACAATACTGCAATAGTTAAAATATTTTTAAAGTAAACAGAACATTAACTATAAGCACTACATAATTTGCTTGATGTGAGCAAACTATACATATGAAAGCTTGATGTGAGCAAACTATACTTATGAAAGTATACATAATTTATTACCACTTTATTACCTATTTCTTGTAATGTGTTAATGTACTTTTTCAGATGAACCAAATCAGTGCAGCATCATAATAAAACACGATGAATCAAATGGTAATTTCAATACCATGTTTGCACAATTATCGTTTGCTTAGTGGAAAAATTTTAAATTCTACTTTGCTTTGTCAGTTCATACACTATTTTCAAAAGTGTGTGTGTGTGTGTGTGGCCATTATGAAAATGACATAACAAGTTGATTATGTAAATTCTTCTTTTTAGCTTATCCTATCCTTTTTGTGACTGCACAGATAAAACCAGGATACAGACAGAATGGATTAATTTGGTATTTTGTTATGTATTTCAGTAATTTTACTATCAATATAAACATACTTATAATAATTGTGAAATATCATATTGTGATATGTATGATATGAATAAAAAATGGAGTAAATTATGCATTATCTGATTTTTTTCTTCTTCACAATACATGTGAATAGATATAAAGAACAAAGTGCCTGTAGGGTTGACATTTACCTTATGTAAAACAATGGTACAATTTGTCTGTTATTATAGTCCATTTGAAAGCAGCTATATTCACAATCTATTGCTTTTCAGGAAAACCAAATAAAACCAAAAGTAAAAGGCATGCTTTGAAGAACATGCTGTCAAGTGTGTATAATTATTGTTTGTTTTCCATACATAACATTTTTGAGGGTGAACAAATTATAAGAAAGCATCAGTCCAAGATTTCTTTGTTTAAAAATGTCGGTATCATATCAGCATTTATGTATAAAAAATGATTTTCTTCAGTTACATTAAAAAGAGTTACAAGGGTGATTTTACACCAAAAAAATATGTCGTTATTGAGTATATTAACCATTATAATTATATATTACATCAAAATATACATAAGTAGAAAGGTGTCCCTTTGAAATTTTTTTTCTTCTATATTTACTGAACCAGTCATTTTTAACTTATATATTTCAATGTCTAGATAACCAGACAAGTTGTACATACCATGAAAGAACACTGGAAATAGAAGAGAAGTTGAATTTGAAAAGAAGAAAGCTAGAAATTATGGAGAAAAGGTACCAGTTGAAGAAGAGAAAATATGATGGCACAACATCCTACTTCTCTGTGTCACCAATTATAAAATTTAATTAATGTTTAAACATTTTAAGTTAAGAAATTAAATTGTTTCTATGGAGAGAATACCATATTTACAGTATGTTTTCAGACATGGTTTGTTTTCGGACACCGATTTTTTTGGCAAATATAATATTTAAATGCCTTGTAATTTTTTGGACGTTGCTCCACTATAATTTTTTTCTACAATTTATGTTTTCGGACACAATCTAAGAAGATCTGCTGCTTCGTTTTAAAGTAAAATTCACAGTGTGTTTGCCGTTAATTTAACTGATACAAAGTTTGCTTCATTTGGTCACCAATTATTTTATGTGATTACTAACTTCCATGGATTGGTTGTCAGTGTAGACATTGTTTCACACGAAACCACTTCACGCAGGTGTGACAGTTATGGCTTTGATTAGAAACCATGAACCCTGCTTTATATCATTAAACAATACATCAGAGAGTCAGTATGGATTAGTACATTAATTGGCATCATGCAACAAAACAAACCCTTTATCCCTGAGGCATTATGTACCACAGTTTAAATGTAGTTATTGTTCTACAGGTAATAAACCTCTTTGTGGACGATAAATATTGATTGTGGGTTCAACATGTTCGGTACATCGTGTGCTCTGTTAACGAAATACAGATGGCTGCCTTTTATTTCCAAACACACCTGTCAAAGAAATCCCACAAATTATAGTAGGAACAATTATCACCTAGACACCCTGAAATCTCCAACATGCATCAAAACAATCTTTGAGCAGTCTATTGTTTCGAGTCATTAGGCTCTACTCATTTTGAAGCTACCGTCGGCTAGGTGGGAAAAAAAAGAAGAGAGAACCACAACAAATAGATCACCTTTATTTAAAAAAATACCAACATATTAACGACTCGTATATTGCAACTTGCTTGTTATTTTTACCTTTCCTAGGCGTGCATACAACACTCACCCCATATGGAGCCTCTCACCCTTGGTGCTCTAAGATTAGCCCTCATACATGTACCGGTATTTCTACTCTCGATACTAAAATGTTTCTGTCATAAATATCTTCAGAATTATAATTCCAAATTTTTTTTGATTTAGTTTATATTAATACCTTAATTACACAGACATAAAGCTTGCGTGCATTTGAAAGGTAGATTTTATTGATCACTGATTAGTAAAGGGTTAAACTGTGGATTGCACAATTACTAATATGGCGGTTCTTTTGGAAAATACACACACAATCGTGGCTCTAATACATGTATGGCTGCGTTTTCTGGTGGATGGACATGTATCAAATAGACAAAATAGGCAAGTAATGCCTGTTTTTTATTCATTATCCTTTCTGTGGTGTTAGACAAATTACTTGTTTTACTTCATGGCAGCACGTCGTCATGTGAGCTAATGGTAACTTCGTTACGGATGGGGGGGGCACAAATTTGTCTTCCCCTGTTTGTTTTCAGACACCTAATTAAAGAATTTAATATGTATTCGGACAACAAAAAAGTAGTTATTTTTCCGTCCGAAAACATGCCGTAAATACGGTATTAAAGTAATTATTTGGAAAATCATTATTAATTTGGTGAAATGTACATATACTTTTCAGCATTAAATCACAAGACAAGCAAACAAATATTATGATGAAGTTATCACCATTATACATAATATTGCTTTCAAGTTCTTCACAGTATAGAAAATATCTTTCAAAATTGTAGTAATAGCCTTTATCTGATAATGTTTCCACTTTGATTGACAAGGCCATTAAATACCACATCATTATCATTCTCTTCATTGTCATAATGTCATAGACTATAGGTAAATTTTCATCAGTGGCCAAATTATGCAGTTTGAATACAGCTGTTATAATCTTCACACACTCTGGGGGCCGAAATGGTAGATGCCCACTGTTTTATGGATACACCTATAAATGAAATAAAACAAAACTTGACATCTATAATAAATAATGATAAACCCAATTTTCCCCTGATACGGTCCAGTCAAAATTAGTAACTGTTGTACTTAAAAAAATTTTACTTTGTAATTAGAATACAGGGGTCACGCTACCAGGCGAAGTGGGCGAATAAGTCGCCTAAAAAATGTAAACTTCGCCTTCTTCTGTTAGGAAAGCGAAAACGACTTCGCCCTACGATTTGTTTTAGAGGTACATTGACAAATTAAATCTTTTGAGATGCCCCCTCGCCTTCGACAGGTTTATTCTAGTATTGTGTTGTAGCGAAAGGTATTCTTCAAGCCATCAGTAGCTAGGCCTAGTTTTGATATCAATTACGCTGACAAGCTACCTCTTGCACAATCACAGGCATGTGTTTTGATAGCTGGTTGACCATTAACCATTTCCCGAGTTGGCAACAAAGACCCCTATCACTGCCCGATTTACGCATGTTATCCTTCGATGACAAAAATATACAAACTTGTGTTTCGAAACTTTAACAATAGTATGTATATAGCAATTTGTGTTTTAAGAATAAAATCGGTGATCTGGATATTTTAACTGCCTCTTGTACACCATTTCGTCATAAAATTAGTTTGAAACTGTAAGTGTACCAGTAACAGGGAAAAAATGGCGGACATCGCGATGTCTGGGAAGTACCAGTTTATTAGATTGTCTGTTTTCGTAAATCATCAAGCAAATATGTACAGAAAAGAATATACAATTCATAGAAAGCAAAGCCTAGGTATTATGTTATTTAAGATTTAACTTTAAAATGCAATTATATAGGTCATAAACATATGAGACAATGCTATGTTGTGGAATTCGCGAGAAGCGTTGTAAGGTCAAAGTTATTTTCTGATGTGACTCATATTTGTGAAATACAGAGAATGCTGCAAAACAGATAATATTTAATGAATTCCTAAAATTAATACAAGGACATAGACAAATAAATAAACCATAAATTTACAATCCTATCATGGACTGTTGTAATGAAGCTGTATAAAGTGAGTGATGAAAACCCCTCCTTCTAAAAATAGATGCACTCACGTCTGTGTTGATTCGGTTGGAAAGAGGGTTTAGTTCATATACCGACTATAAATGAGCATGTCTGTAATTTTGCACATTTTAGTGTGTTATGTATGAATAGTTAACGGTAATGTTTTATCCACAACAAAGAAATGAGGACACTTGTGCATTTGCCCTCATGTACATGGTACAGGGGTTGTGTCAAACGCATTTAGAAATTTTTGAAAGTGGCATTATTGTGGACTTTTAAAAAGTATTTCAAAAAAAAAATAAATACAAAAATATTAAAAAATGATTAAGGGTAGTTGATTAAGCATTTTTACCAACTTTCAATTACAATAATGTAACCTAGTTACTCAGTTAAATTTTGTTACAATGCAGTTTCTGTTATTTTCTAATTTTAGAGTTATATGGCCAAAATAACTAAGAAAATTTTCTACTAGAAAATAAAGTATTGCTTAAATCCAGTGTTAAATGCAAATATGAATTGAAATAAGATAACACACATTATATCATATATTCTATATATATATATATATATATATATATATATGTTGCATTTCTTGCTTCACGTCCACTTCTCCCTGTTGAGCTCTCACTTCTCCCTGTTCTGCCCGAAAGGAGAAGTCACTTCTCCCTAAAATTCATGTCTGGCTTGACCCCTGAGAATATGTTTGAAATAATTAGGCAAATATAATACATATTAGGGCATCATATAGTTATAATTCTACTGATAGAAACATTAAATAACATCATTTACAGGAGATACAGATGATGACTGTTACTTGGTTTCTGCAGCATAACTTTTCCAACGTTTTGTTGAAATTCAGTACAAATAGGTGCACATTTCTCTACTTATTTCACTTTATATGCTGGGATTGCATGGCATTTACAGGAGTTATGAACATGGATGGTATGTCCCTCTTGTATTCTGTTTCTGAATTTAATCTATTTTCTTTGATGAGTGTTTTATTTCAACAAAATTTGGATGCACATTTGTAAGTGTTACAATGTCCACAAAAGTTTCAAATGATTTGTAATCAAGAAAAGTTTTGGACTTGAACACTGTATACTTTCCATTAAGATATCATCAATGAAATTTAATTCTGTGCAATCTTTCTGCAAATGGGTTGTTTTATTTCAGGTATTTCATAACAGCCATTAAACCTATAGGAGAACACATATAACCATACCTAAATCTTGATTTGCACACTCCAAATGCCCTCTCCACTGTAACTCTTGTTTTTGAGTGGGCATCATTATACCTTTCTTCTGCCACTGTCCTAGGTTAGATAATTGGAGTCATTAGCCAGGGTCGTAGAGGGTACCCTGAGTCACCAACAAGCCACCCATTTCCATGATTCTCCATATGCTCATGCAAACCTGAATTCTTCAGCATAAGCAAATCGTGCACAGATCCTGGTCATTTACAGACTAAGTTGATAAATCTGAAATTTATATATATATATATATATATATATATATATATATATATATATATATATATATATATATATATATATAATTTCCATTACACATAAAATAGAGAAATTGCCTAACATTTTATTCATATTATTTGTTCTCTCTGTCTCTCTTTATATGTGTGTGTATGTGTGTTTGTGTGTATGTACTCAGAATGCGCTATTGTTAATGAAGTAGTTATTTACTGTGAGTTAAAATTTATATTTTAATTATTTTCATAAGAAATTATTAGTTCCAAATGAAAAATCAATATTTTATTCAATTATCTTTATGTACTATATATGATATTTAATACCTTAAATCAGCATTTACCACAGCTTGTATTTTTATAGCATGGAACCCTATCTTGCAAACATAAATGGGTTCATCCTCCATGGGAGCAACTATTGGTATGAGTGCCCTATCAATGGCTGCTAATACATTTGGAAATCTAGCTAACTGGTAAAATCCTTCCTCTGCTCTTCTTTTGTCTGCGACAGACAACAGAAAGTTGATGTTGCTTAAATTTTTGTTGATGGATGATACAACAGCATTAATTACTCTACATGATGAAGATCTTGAAATTCCATGGAGATCACTGACTTTAGATAGAAAGTCTCCCTTTGTCAAATATCTCAGCATTACCATGACCTTAAATAATTTTTAAAAAAAATAATGAAAAATATAATATTTATTTATTTAAAGTTATTTTGATTAAATGTCTTAAGGATATCAATGCAACAACCAGTTCTAACAAAACTTTTAACATTTTTATTTCATTCATCAAC
Organism: Megalonaias nervosa; assembly: GCA_016617855.1. Lineage (NCBI taxonomy): Eukaryota > Metazoa > Mollusca > Bivalvia > Unionida > Unionidae > Megalonaias > Megalonaias nervosa. The sequence goes on along the minus strand of JAECUM010079451.1, from coordinate 3,788 downwards.
ATGAAAATTGGTAAATGTTATGATCATCATCTGAAGATGAAAAATAAATAATTCTGGCCATTGTAAATTTGTTGATTCTTAACCTTGTACGTTATTGCAGGATTAAATAAACTGGCACAGTTGTGTTAGCACAACTTTGACCTGCATCATATGAATGAAATTTTTTTATAATTATGCTAATCACCTTAACATCAAAATATTCAATGAATTATAACTATGAATACATTGTCAGTGAACGAAATAAATAATGTGTCATTTTATATGTGTATGCCTGATGTATTTGCCCTTTTATGTCTGCGTTGTTTCATTTGTACATGTATGTATGTATGTATGTATGTATGTATGTATGTGTGTGTATGTGTGTGTGTGTGTGTGTATGTATGTATGTATGAGTATGTGTATGTATGTATGTATGTATGTATGTGTCAGTGTGTGTATGTATGTACACATAGTGATAGAGAGATTGCAATTTAGTTGAATATATGTATAAATTACAATTCAGGTGAAATATAACTAAATTCTTTTTTTATTTAGTAGTACATAACATATTTACATAAAAAATGTATATTAATTTTATTAAATGGTAAAGAATGACAAATGAGTTTATTTTTTTTGTATAAACATTGCTATCATCAACAATTATATATGTATACAGTTAATAATTGATAGGTGACTGAATATTTTTCTGACCATGGTAAAATAAAAATAGCTAGTCATCTAACCTGGCCTGGTGTGAATTAAGTGGTCATTGCCCCAGTGTAATATCTCATAGATAATTGAAACTGTCACTCTGATAGATATTGTCAATAGAGTTTTGATAAGTATGTATGGTGTTGAATCTAGTGTACAGTGGGCCCATGTAGTGTCTGCTGCATGATGTATTATTGACAATTGTCCCTCTGATGGACATTATAACTATAAATTGGATAACACAGCATGGTGTTGATTTATGTGGTCAATGGGCCCAACAAATCACATCATGGGCCTATTTAGATCGTCATTGGATTAGTAGTATTCCAACAGAAACCATGAAATATCTGCCTATCTTCCGATAGGAAACGCTTAATAGAATTTTGAAAGTCGGGCTGATTTCATTAGTTTTTAGTTATCCGAAACATAAAAAATTGAGAGGTAACACATTATTAAACGAAACATACAATTTCTTCTGCACGGGACAAAGATAGAAATCATTTGTTATAATATTTTCCCATTCATAGTTGTATGGTTCAAATTTCTTTAGTTGCCTTCATATTTCGACAATACTGACTTAAAGAATGTGAATTTATTTTTAAACATTCACATTTCTCTCAGATGGACATTTTTTGCCACGCGATCTGCTACTGATGTATTAACAGTGGAGATCAAGGTTCATAAGAGACGTGTAAAATTTCTAAGATACGTATAAATTCTTTTTTTTTTTTTAATGTTGATAATACGATGCTTTCCTGATCATTGTAGAGCTACACTGATAGTTATTATTATTATTATTATTATTATTATTATTAATTTAACATAAATGGAATGCGAGTGCTCAATTAAATGTGAACTTCTATTGCTGACTACATTTTTTGATTAATTTCTACACCCGATAATATTAAACGTTTGCAACAAATCAGAATTTTAAAGTTAATGCAACTAAATTTCCTTAGTTTGAATAAACTTTTACATTTAATAAAATCTAATTTTTATATGGTAGACGAGACGTACAAGGGTGTGTCAAATATTTTGCAAAGGTTTATATATTGGAGAGAGAGAGAGAGAGAGAGAGAGAGAGAGAGTAATACTACTGCTTGAGGTGTAAAAATAAACATTTAGTCGAAGCCATGCTCTTTCGGTTGTTCAAATGACTCGCATGCTATATTGAGCCGTGACAGGTTCGTGGTAAATACTCCTAAAGTATTAAGTAGAAACAAATTGACTTTTCTATAAGAAGTGCTTGCAAATTAATGTGTTTACATCTCTCTATGGCTACGCGTCACATAACATGGTCACGTGCATTTTAAATAAACTAATTACAATAGACCGGATCCTTACATCCGTACAATCGAGTCAGCTGAACGACACCTTTCAAGCTCAATGGTTTCTTTTTGTGCATTGTATCTAACACACATACCATACATGCAGCACAGCTAACCGTACATTGGAGTGTCAGCATATTATTGCCAATTATCTCTTTAATATTTACTTGAATTCACAACCGGGATACATACTGCAATATTTACCTAGGCTAAATGTATTATGGTAAGTCTATTTTATAAATTGGTTATTCTGTAGAAGCTCTTAATGGGGCGAATGGGTGGGTGTAGGGTTAAAAGTGGAATCTGTTCTGGTGTAATCGTCATTGGCAACCTAACTCCATCACCTGAACCGTTTCAGACTATCAAACCAGCACAACCCCAAAATGAATACCGGGACAAGTATTTTTTTCCCAAGTGACTTGCAGTACGGGTCTTCATGAAGTATTTATTACCATTTTACTTTGGCGGTCAGATAATTCCAATTGGGGATATGCTGGCCTAAAACATGCACCAGAGCGAGTGCTTGTTTGTGTTGCATAATTTGAATGTGAGTGCACGGTGTGTGTGTGTGTGTGTGTGTGTGTGTGTGAGAGAGAGAGAGAGAGAGAGAGAGAGAGAGAGAGAACCAAGTCTACATGGGGGGGGGGTGTGGAGAAGGCAGATTTTTGCAGTGATTTGGGTTCAATATCATTGGTTGGTGACCTACTAATCATCGCATATATACAGTAGTGTTACATGCATGAACAAAGATGTGGGTGTATGTGCATACGTGTGTGTATGTGTGTGGTGATATAAATAAATGGTTCTAGTACTTTGATGACATTCTCATGCAAGTCATTCGTTTGGAGATTATTCTTTAACTCTTGAAATACAACTTTGGCTACTGGCCGAACCCATCTGTTTGTCTTTTAAGAGCCAAATCAGTTTTGGGCTGGGAATCTCTTTTATGTAGAGATATATTTATACCAACATACGTGTACCTGAATGCATGTACGCTGTATCAATGACATACCTCTCGCTGTATACATTTTTCATTGAAAGGAAACTCGGCAATCCTCGTTTCCTTTTAATGAAAAATTTATACAGCGAGTGGTATATCATTGATTACAGCCTACATACTACACATATATTTGATCTATATCACATGCAAATACATGTATTTACCCTTTGAATGGAGTTAAGATATGCTCCGGCCAACTCTGTTTTGAGCGAGTGAATGAACTCCTCACGTCCCTGCGAGTGTGTCCGCGACAAAATGTAGTTCTATGCCTTTTCTTGTTGTGCACAATCACATTTGCAAATTTATAAGTTGTTTTCTTTTTAAGTTTCTATTTTTATTCACATCAATTATATCAGTATGAAACAACTTTATGATTTAACCATGAAAATGTGTTTTTATGAAGAAAGGAGAGTACTACAATCACATTAGCTTCTTGTACACACTGAACGCTCAGACGTTAACGTACTGGCGTATGGAAATTAGCGTGGAATAGAAACTAAGCGAAATGTCGAACTAACAAGAAGTAAAATTAAAACATTTTAATATATTTACAGTTGATCTAAGTTATTATTCTGCTTTAATTAACATTACTAATGACCATAAAATTCTCTCTCTCTCTCTCCCTCTCTATCTCTCTCTCTCTCTCTCTCTCTCTCTCTCTCTCTCTCTCTCTCTCTCTCTCTCTCTCTCCTTTTCCTTTGGACGGTTTGCCTTAGCTTTACCATCATTCATAGGTCCAGAGATATCGTCGTATGACACAAGCAAAAATC
>JAECUM010079446.1:0-12388 GCA_016617855.1 Megalonaias nervosa | reverse complement strand
ATATATATATATATATTGTTACGTATATTTAATTTAATTGTTTGTCTGTTAGTTTTAATTTTCTTATTCCATTACATGCTATTGTTATGTAACATTGTTTAATGGACTTGCCCTTTTCCAGAATGGAGTTTAGTTCTGTTTAACCTGATTGACTTTTTAAAACTTGTTTTTTATTTTATTGATGTAAACAACTAATAACATCTTCATTATTCTCTGTGGGTATGAGCTCATTGACCACAGTATTATTCAGGTAAACATGTTGATTTGGGTCCGGGTTTGGGGATTACAATGTGAATTTTATAGGGTATTATGTTTTAAATAAACATGGCTCATTAGATCATGCTAGAAAGTTTTTTCCATTGTGTAATGTTTGTTTTTAGAAAATGCTAATTTGTGTCCTGAGGTCAAACAGAGAACTATACTGTCTTGTGATTGTGAAGATTTTACCAGTCGTGCCTTAACATCTAGCGCTTTGGGTTGTATTATGCTGTGTCCAGTTTGGGCTGAATTTTATTTTCTTCAAGTTATTTAATTGAAGTGATTATTTTCTCTGGAAATATAAAATTACTCTGAAAAAATTCTTGGATAAAGACATTCATTGGAATATGTATTGATTTCAAACCTGGAATAATATTGCTGTGATTCAACAAGAAACGGCTGACACATCGGTTCTACGCAGGCTATAGCAGACACGTCATCGTCTTCAATTATAAATCTCTTTGGGACTTGAACTGAATTTTATTCAGGACCTTTTATTACTAGTCTTGTGTCTTTAATTCTTGGATTATTTTTTGGATTTAATTCGCAAAACCTAAAGTTCTTTTTTCTCATTTTTCACTTTGTATTCTAGGGAAATAAATTATTTGTTAAATTTTGCAAAGCTTGTTGTCTTCGCTCTTTTCTGTTACTTATTTTAAGAGCATAGACTCGTAACAGAAAATTGGGCGCTCGTTCTTGTCATACTAATTTTGCTAAAATATTTCAGAAAAAAAACATTGTTTTTAAAATTTAAATTTCCCTACATTTGGAATTGTTTAAATCCCAAGTAATATTTCACATTTTAGAAATCTTTAGTTAAATCAGCAAGCTTTTTACGATATCATCAAAAGGAGATAATTTTTGAATTCTACCCAGGAGTGGTTATAAATTTTGAAAATGGAAGTACAGCTAAAAAAGTTGGAATTAGAGGTAAGACAGGTCAAGTTTCAGATAGAAATTATGCAAATGGAAAGAGAGAGGGAAGTGAGAGAAATGCAGTTTCAGAAAGAGATAGATGAAAGACAAATGCAATTTGAGAAAGAGACAAGAGAGAGAGAGAGAGAGAGAGAGAGAGAGAGAGAGAGAGAGAGAGAGAGAGAGAGAGACAATTGCAGAACGAAAAAGAAGATAGGATAATGCAAATGCAAATTCAAAGAGAAAAGGAAGAAAGGGAATTTCAAATTAGGTTAAAAGAATTAGAGCTGGCAAATGGACCCCCCCCACTTTTGAGGTTTTAAGAAATATCAAGTTAGTACCCCTTTTTCTGTAAAAAGACGTAGATCAATATTTTGTTCGTTTTGAGAAACTTTCTGAAATTTTGAAGTGGCCAAGAGAGTACTGGACTCTATTATTACAATGAGTACTTATTGGTAAAGCTCGTGATATTTACATTTCACTGTCAGTACAGCAGAGTGCTGATCATGATGTTGTTAAGGAAGGTATCTTAAAGGGCTATGAATTGGTACCCGAAACTTATCGACAAGGTTTTAGGAATCGTAGAAAATCAACTGACCAGGTCTAATTCAAATTTGCATGGGAAAAAGCACGACAATTTGATAGGTGGGGCTCTTCTAGATAGGTTAATAAAGAATACGAACATCTAAGACAACTCGCATTGCTTGAACATCAGGAAATAATTGCTCATATTCAAATAATAACTGTTTTTAGTTCATTCCGTTCTTGTTGTTGCAAATGTGAACGGTTCTGGTACAGAACATTCATAATTTCTGAATTCCGAAGATTTGTTACTCCAAAATCAGTAGTGTCCGTTTGCATTCCATCGCTTAAATCCTCACTGAGTGGGGCAAGTACAACTAAATTAATTGCATGATTAACCTGGCTATGTCTCTCAACATAATGGTATTCATTTAATTTATTTACATCACAGAAGAACTATTATTATAATTTATCCCATTCATTTTCTTCTTAACTTTCTAAGGGCCGTAATAACTAATCCGAAGAAACGTTTGGAGAATGAGCAAAGGAGATAGAACTCTATCACCAGAGTTCACCAGACCCAAAAGTTCTCTCTATTGAAGTTCTGTCGAACCAGAATGTCACTTTTGACTTGAATTTCTGAGTGCCAAATTCAATCATAACTTGCTGCAAAATTCCAGACATACAATTTGACCCTTGCTCAGATTGGGCAGATTTGGGAAGGCCAAATTGAGTAAAAAATATTTATCAAAGCTTTTACTATTGTTTTAGTTTAATTGCCTCTGGGAATCTTGTTGACGCACACATTATGGTCAACAAGTATTGTTTTGATGATTTGTTAAATAATTTTCAAATAAACACTAAGATAAGAAAAAATCAGTAGAATTTAAAATCTTAATCCTGACAATTTGTTTTATTTGATAAAAGTAGTGCTATGAAGTGATAGCGAATTATAAGTAATGTCTGATTTCTCCATAGCTTTAACGTCACAACATTAGTTAAAAGTATAAGGTCCAAACTTAATTAATCTTGTGGAAAAACACGTTCTCGTCTCATTTATTTTTTGGAGCTGGTCTCTTGTGTATATACGTAACTTACAATAATATAAAAGAGCAGTGCACATTTAATTTTTAACTCGCCTTTTAGAAGTGGTTTCGACTCTCACCAAGTCATTGTCGAAAGCAACCAAAAGAAATGAAAACGACAACAACAAGAACAAAAGAAATATACAAACAAGACAAACAATGAAAACAAAATAAATTGTTACTTTACCTGGCACGAGTTTGGGTCTAATGGAAGTAGTTTCAAAACTGTAGACACCGTCCCTTATATAGTACTCTGTTGATCAAATGATAACTTCGTTTACACTGACCAACCAAAAACAGAAAGGTCGCTATCTATGTTCGTAATACAAAATGGTATATTCGTAGCTTATATCTAGAATAATTTACTTTTATTTAGCAACAGCTGCAACACGAATAATAATTCCATCAGGAAGTATAAAATGTGGTAATTATAGGTAAATGAGTACAGACTGAATTAATGAATACATTGATATTAATATTGTCATAAACCTAGTGTATGTGCTATATGTATTTTACGTCTCCGTTTATAACTGTTAGATTTTAATGATTATTGAGTCGATGTTGGGATGATATTTCTCAGCCGGAGTTATTAGCTAATTTCTTGGAATAGATATATCAAATCGTCTAGATCTTTTAAGGTGATTAGTAACGTGAGATAGGAATAATCCTTTGTATTGGTTTTTAGAAACGCTTACTGAGGAATCAGGCAAATGTGAAACAAGAAAAACGATGGAAGTGTCGAATTAGTTTTATGACTTGTGGTCATTATGTGATTAGAGAAAACGTGCTTATAGTATTTATTACTTTTATAACCGCACAGTTGATAACTACGTTAGTGATGAGGCCTTTGGAAATAGAGGAACATCAAGCTAGGCCCACGCTGGTGTCCGATTTGCATGATAATGAGTCCCCTTGCCTTAACAACATATACCCTGTATGTTTTACATAGGGTCACAGGCAACTTAAATTTTATTGTTTTATAATCAACCCCTACCCTCACGAAACAAAAGTAACATATAAAAAAACCGACACACAAGCTAACGTTTTAGGATTCTGAGCTCAATCACAATTCGCCTTATTTATTATTACCATCTGGATAAGCCAAAATTTGTTTTTAAAAACAAAAACCTTAAACCTTGTGATTCCTGGCTCAGTGACAAATCGTCTTTCATTTTCCCAAAATTCTACCTACACCCCACATATGATAAGATTACATGAATGAAACCCATAAAGCATGAGATGGGGTTCTAACCTATACTGCATAAATCATTAGGTCAACCAGCATCCTTGGGAGTGAGGCAGATTCAAGTCCGTGGTTTGTTAATTTAGATACTAATTAGGTTAAAACTCATTCAGTATGGAAACCAGAATCATACAGTAGGCAATTAATACTAAACTTTCAAAGTGAGCAATCAATGTTAGGTTCTACTGCACATCGCTGCCATTCAATTATTATCATATAATAATTATCGTCTCATTAGTTGTCCGCCAAGTAATACTAGATACTTATCGGCATTGAATATTATATTTAAATTGTTATTATACAAGACAGCGTTACACCTGATATCCGGAATCACAAACAATTAGTAATGAGGTCCGCACACATTCACTTTATGGTTTATGATCAGTAATCTGTTTTCAACTAAGGAGCTTCAACACAGGTATGAAGATTCAGAATGGACTGATTCGTGTTCACTGATCGAACGTAGAGATGCTACGTTTAATGTTAATTGGTATAACTTTACGAAAAAAGCAGGATTCGATCATACCATTGCTTCTTAAGTTTAGTACCAGAAACGTACTACAACACGAATATATGATGTCAGTTACAAAGTAAATAACCTCAGTGTGCAGCAATATTACAAATGTACAGAATTTGGATTTCTAGTGGGGAATAAAAATATTGCAAAGATGTAATCGTCTTTTGTGTACTAAAGATTAAAAAAATATAAACTTGAACAGATTGTTCATGAATTGACGTAATCATTCAAATAAATTTGCTCGAGTTCACACAGCTGCAAATACTATTTCTTTGCAAGGTATCTGTAATATGAAACAGACATATCTTATTTTAAGATCTTTTATTTCAGTGTGGATGTCTTTTACACAATGAGTGAATGACTGACTGACAGATCTTGCTACAATTACTTTTAATGTGAATTGCTGAATAGGCTTTTCATCATATTTTGATAGCTTATTAGAACCGACTTCACTGAGTTATCTGGCCTTGAATTTTCACCAAAATGCCTGGATTTATATGGTACATTCTCCCTGCAAACAGTTTTTCAGGAAGCTGTCCGCCTTACGGAAGCAGTCGTAGCTGTAGAACTGTTTTTATGGGGACTCTTAGAATTCTGTAGGGTTAAGGGTAGCCCGGGTGCTGCGGTCTACGGTTATGCTGATCCGGAGGACGGTATTGGTTTTCTCGCAGTGAGGGACCAAAACTTCAGGACCAGCGGGTCGGCAGGGAATAAGGAAGCTCTCAAGGGATTTTTCTGCAGGGGTGGGCCATGCATGTTGGCTTCTTGACCATTCGATGAGAGTTGTGGAACTGGAGATACTTCCTGATCTTCAACTGGACGCTACGAGATAATTTGTTCCTTATTTGAATCATTTTTGTTCAGTATCACTTTGTGAATTAAACCAATAACGCAAAGTCACTATATGAGTGAAGATCAGCAGGGAATAAGGAGGCTCTGGAAGAAATTATTTGCCAGACTGAAAGTGGCGGGACATGAATGGTTGCTCATTGATAATTGGATGAGACTTGTGGACAGGAAAATACATAGTTATGGTCATCTGTACTCCATGAGATGCATATGCCCCTTTGACTAAAATCGATTATGCATACATGTTACTTATGGATGAACCATACAGTGTTCATATGTTTTTTTTATATCAATTCTACATATTGATCACCCATGGTGAGAGAATCACACATTGTTCATATTACTGTGCATGTATTCAATACATTGATCATTCATGGTCATAGATTAATCTGTCAGTTATATTTGTTTATAAATGCTACTAGTTGATCATCCTTGGTGATCGATCCATATATTCATCATATTTGATTATGAGTTCAATAAGTTGATTTTCGTTTGATTATTTGTTGAAGGTGCATGTTGTGATTAGTTCCATTTATGAAAAACATTATTTTCTTGTACCAGTTTTTGAACCCCATGCGCATCATTCTTTTAAATCCATTGTTGGACGTTATACACGCGAGTATGGTGTTAGATTTATTGAACGTTCAGTTACATTTTAAATAAACATCTCATTCGCGAAACTGTGTTCAGTGACTTCGCTAGTTAGACTCCCAACTCGAGTTCACCCTGTTACATACATCGTTAGCCTAGGCAGATAAAGCTTTGAGATTTAGATGCCTTGCAATGAAGCCTACTGTATTCAAATGACACCCATGGATGCACTTTATTAAAGTGCGTACAGGAACGTCTCTTGTCAAGTCATATTTCAGTATGGCAGCCTGATTGAGATGTTGGTCTTGAGGGAATAAGGAACACGACCCTAATATTAACATCAATGTAACGAGTCGAAACTGGTTACATGGACTCAATCGCCCATCGGTGTACCTAACCTTCTGAGGGTAGACCGTCTAATGGAGTAGTTCCATTTCACTTGGGTACGCATTGCTAGTTGTATCCAACCACTTGTAATCATAAACAGATAGGGGTGCCATTCTGGCTAATTTAGGCTAGGAGTGCTTGAAGCGACACGTGTTTAAACGTCTGAAGATATTGATAGAATAGATCCAAATATCTTACTTTTTGCATATTTTGGAATTTCTTATCAAAATCTCTTTGGTCAAACACAAGATACACGTGAAATAGTGAACACAGACTCAAAATATGATGATACGTCTTTCATGCATTAATTAATATGTTGTGTAACCTAGTGCTTATGACTCTAAATATTTTTCAAATGTATAGTTATGTGGTAATAGATGTTCCATTTCGCACTCGGTCACATAAAATTAATGTCACCTAAGAATCTAAATGTTCCTTTATCTTTTAGTCCGTTGCTATCTAACACATCACAGATAAGTTTTTTCTGTCTTTTGTTACTTTAAATATTGATTGGTTTTATTTAGCATGGTTTTTCCCCCAATGTAAAAATATTCGAGCTCTTTGATTATATAAGTTTTTACGCCTGTTTTGTATGGTGTTGTGATGGATCTCCAAACCCTGATTTACAGTACAATATTCTGTATGATCTTTTTCAATAAAATATTTTTACCATTAATAAACTACGATCATGACGAGCATGAATATGCTAGTTATTTCTGATTTACAGGTTAGGTGAATTGTTTTAGAGCTATGCCGTTTCTTTAGTATTGAAGGATTGATAATTAGGTAATGGTAGTTTTCATTGAGACAACAACAGTTTTTGTGCATCAAAGTAGCTATGGAGCCTATATATTAATTTTTATCATATGAAGATGCTTGTTGGGAGTCATCTTGTTTTAAGCTGCTTGCATATAGTGTTATTAGAGCACGCATCCACGAATAATCAAGCAAGTATTCCAGCCAGTTTTTGTTTCTATTATGGAACTCCATGTGCGGTTGTGGGCAGTTGTGGTTTATATTGCTGAATTCAAATCTGGGTTTGAGATGACCCTTAGAGCTTGTGTGAAGCAAAGTTCTATAAAACTATTAGGATAACGATTGATATCGTCTACTGTGCATCGATCATCATAACATGAAGCCCGGAAAGGAATCATCTGGAATACATTACACAAACTCAGTCGTTGATTCAATTTATTTTGACAGTCCATGCTGCCGTTTTGAATTTATTATAATTCTCTCTGTTTCTAAGACATAAAGCACGACCACGTAACACCAATATGGATAGGTTTACAATGACATCCTTCTGACCTTATCGAATAAACTTTTTCATTCAGAATTGCAAACAAAGCAGCTAAGTCACCAAGTCATGACGCGATTTTATAACAATGGTTTGATCCAAAGCTCAAATTTAGTAGCATAGAATATTTATTTTACATACGTTTAGGCTTAATAGAGACATATTGAATTTAGCTGCATTTCATTTCATATTGTAAATCAGTAGACACTGAATTCAGATATAAGGTATGCGATCTGAATCTAATATAGCAAAGATAAAGAAGTACTATCAGTGTGGATGTGTGTATCAACAGTACACAAATATGATACATGCCTGATAAGAAGGAAATGATTTTTAGCAGAAATGCAGTTTATGATGATGACGTGTGAATATGAAAGGTAGTAATTTCAATACGAATTGCATTTAAGGCCGTCGATGTAGAAGGGTTATTATAAACAAAACCTAAGACAGAACATCATTTAAAACTAAATAATGATGCAGTTAAAAGAAAACAAACAAAACAGCTTTAAAATAAGTTGTTTCTAAGTCAGTAAAAAAAAAAACAATTTGTTTTGAGCATTTGTCACGCATTCCAAACATTGTCTACATTTGTCATAATTCAGTGAAATATTCTAACTGGATTTGCTGTTAATTATGATACGTTGCTCTCATGAGTATAATATTTTGTATGGATCATCGAAACAATGTGTCGTCATAAGTGGCTTTTTGTGTAAATATCGGGTAAATTTACATGATTTCTGAAGATGCATATTTTTGTATCATTGTTGTCTTGGAGTAAAATAACCCCATTCCTTCGGGCATTTGGACCGTGGATATACTATTTTAATACGAAAAATTAACGAAAGAAAGGCAAAAAACCAACTCCCTACCAAAATGCGCGGAAACCTATCATATGTCATGACCAAAAATTGTCCATATCAGTGAAATGGAAATATTCTCGAAAACAAATGTCAAAACCTTGATCAGTAAACTAAAGGTTAGAGAAGTTTAAGATAAAACGAAAGTAACCTCAATTATAAATATAAAAAATAATACCACTATTCGATCATAATTTGTCAGGTTATGACAACCACATGTTAATTATAACGCTAGTAGCTATGGTGCAAATGAGAGGGTGCAAGTGATAGCAAGGTACGATAAGAAAAGTACATCATCATTTCAAATCTGATAGGCGCGTGAAAGACGGAAAAGAAATAACAGTACAGCGGCCACCTGTGTTTGTACACAGTTTCGGATTCACGGGACAACATACATAAAACTGGCTATATATCTCAGCAATTGAATCATACAAAATAGTTAATTGGTTTGAAATATTCAGTGAAACAATCATACTTCAAAGAGAAAAGTTTTACTCAAATCTACATGTTGATCATTATGGTCAGGACATCTTTGAGTATTCCATCAAGAAAACATTGGAAGATCTGCATACCTATTGTGTAAATAAGATACATTAATGCTATGCGAGAGATGTGAGGAAGTTAGGAACCTTAGTGCCAAAAATTATAAACATAATCTTTCTCATTATTACAGTGTGACTGGATTAGCATATGATCCAAGTTTAATCATACCTGGTATAGAATTAGAACCTTAGATCAATTATGGTCTGATTAAAACATAAAATAGCGACACAACCTCCTAACACATAAAATATATTATTTTAACTATAAAAAAAAATCACTTTGCATAGTTTGTGGTGTGAGGTTTTCCTTAGTTCTTCAGACGTTCAGCTTCAGAATTTTGTAAATTCTTGCAAATGTTCTCCCCGTTGCTAGCCAGATATAAATCGTTGCGAACCTTTTGTCTTTTGTGAAATTACTTTTCTGCTGACTTTAGGACATATTGGATTTAGTATGAGCTTTCAGTCTTATGAATTTGTCTCAATTATCTAAATGTTTTGTAACGAAATTTCGAAAATTAAATAAACATGGAAACTCTAAGCGGTAGTACATCTTTCACTGTTACGTTGAATATTTGCAAACGGTGTTGACGTTGGTTTGGTAAATGAAAAACAGAACATAATGGTGTCTCGTTGAACATTACGCTTAGTCTACACTTGATCAAAAGGAAGAAACCAATGTGCAGACGAAGATGTATAACAGATAACAGATATTCATCAATGTTGCCCATTTTATATAGTTCACAATGAAAGAGTAACACAGGTCAATACATTGAAATTAATCTTAAACTCAGTTACAACTTTAGGTTTAGGTGTTCCATGTGATGATTGATATTGTAGATGGTTAAATGTAACCTGACCTAGTTAGTGATGATTTGGGCATTGATCACGTTTTTCATTGTTTGATGTATCAGAAACAGATTAGTAAAGAACATTTATTGGACAGCTCGTGCACGTAGTGTATAATTACGAGAGAAGACAGATAAACACACAGTGACGTAACGCCTGCGAATATAGGGATTGAAGAGTGCACGAAAATAATGTTGAGTAATTTGCAATAACTAACTTGATCAGTGAGGAGATTTTTTAACAGTTTTGTTTAGTCCTGTTTTCATCATGCTCAGTTGACCGACACTAGACAAATTATGCTAAAATTATATTTTTCACAACGATGATCGTCAGAGGTGCAAATGCACAACAATAAAGCATTCATTTCACAACATGCATCAAAAATGTTTTCGTAAGGTTTATATCGTTATTAATGAGCAATCTTTTCAAACTCGACAGGTTTGAAAGTTATAAAACTAGTACCCAATGAATATTTAGAGGATCTCAAAGGGGTAATGATTTAATATTGAATTTATAAAACGAGTTGAATAGTGTCCAGCTTGTGTGACTCTTGGCGAGCAAAAGCTAGACATTTTTCACGAATATCAAACAATAGTATTAAAACATTACACATTTGATATTCTGTTTATAGGATAGTTTTCATTTGATGGAAATAATTTAGTGAGAAAAAAGATGAAACAATTCCGTCCATTCTGACGCTGCACATTTCATTTGTTGTGCGTAAAAAATAGTCCCATCCTGAAGTTATTTGGGCGCAGTTTTATAACTAGCACCTCTTGAAAGTAGAATGTTGTTACAAATTATGAAGAGAGAGAGAGAGAGAGAGAGAGAGAGAGAGAGAGAGAGAGACAGAGACAGACAGACAGACAGACAGAGACAGACAGACAGAGAGAGAGAGAGAGAGAGAGAGAGAGAGAGAGAGAGAGAATTCAGGTACTTATTCGTTGCCGTTTTTATTTAATGTTTAGCACTAGGCATGTGTTGCTGCTGATTATTTGCTATATTCTGGTTTGTGGAGTACATTAACCCGATGTATGTTAGCCGTGTGTCAAGCCCACAATAGAAGAATATAGTCGTGCTTGAGTAGTGGGCAGATGAAAGTAGTGGAATTTAAATTTCTTGATGTATATTTTAATTTACACGTGGGATTCGCCTACGCCAGAGGAAATCAAGCTCCTTCGAAGAGTACTCTGAAAATAATACACTTACGATGGTAGCTGTCTTTTATTTGTTGTATATATATATATATATATATATATATATATATACTCTTATACTATATATATATATATATATATATACTCTATATATACTACTATATATATATATATATATATATATATACAATATCATGATATATAATACTGTCATTGTGTATGCGAATTTTCTTTGTACTAATCACACTTTCATTGTATCTTTATCGTTCTAGCCGCCTCTTTTCTTTGCCACTCTCGAACACATCATATACACACCACACCCACACCCACACGTATAATTAAATTATGTTTGTTAGTTACAATGGCTGGTACTGAAGGACTGACATATTCATCAATTCCGGTAGCAGAGACATCGGATGCAGCCTGGCAATCAAGAAGGTAACAAAAAGTATCATCAACTGCTTCTTATCCCAGATTCGATAGTGTCTCTTTCGGAATTAACATAATGCAAAAAATCAACATCTCCATTACCAGATCCAACAATCAACATCCCCATTACCAGATCCAACTATGTGTCACGCGTCACCACCAGACCATGAGAAATATCATCATCAGCGTTACTGGTAATGCCATCAGGTGTATGATATAAATAATTATCGGCAAACGCGTAAAGAAATCTGATGAAATGCTAACGTCCTTTTGTCTAATTTGCAATTAATTTTCTATTTTAGGACTATTCGATCCCAAAAATGTATTGTTTTTCTGTACATTAGTTTACTGACGTATATGGAGTGAACTCAAGCAATATGTCAAATATCATTTTAACTAAAAAGACCATATAGATTCCGTAAGCTAGGAAAATTTTGTTTCTGTCCATCACACTCTCTTTTACTTGGCTGATAATATGCTCCTCTAAATTGTCCTTAATTGGATTACATTTCTCTTGTGCAGCCAGAATATCTTATTAGCTTAAAATAATGAGTTGGTGCCAAGAAAGTTTCACTGGTATCTCCATAGCATTGAATCCTTTTAATGAACCATTCTGACTTCATACAGAATATAAATGGCTTCGTTACTAGGGGTCTAGATTGCAATTATCTCTCCCAATGAAAATAAAAAATGCTTATGAGTTTTGTCACATGCATCGACTTCGCAGATACTACTCCGAACTTAAACGCATTGCAGTATGGTTATTTCCTAATTACACGGCACTTAACCAGTCTCGGAAACTGAAAATTTTAAATCGTTTTAAGACTGAGAGATCGGTTTCGAATAATTTGATGCATGGTATATATATATATATATATATATATATATATATA
>JAECUM010079441.1:0-11197 GCA_016617855.1 Megalonaias nervosa | reverse complement strand
TATATATAATAGCGCCACCAAAGCTGATAAATGATCCTATCGTCTGATGGGTTTCAAATCTAGCAATCGCCGTCCATGCAGACTTGAAGGTAGAAACGAGTAAACCAAGAAAAGAACTCTCGCCGAATGGGTTGCAAGTTGTGATAGCCCAAATATTGAACTGGTGAACCATGCCAAGAATATGAACGTTCTCGACAATGTAGTACCACGATAAGTGAAGAATCATACCAATTCCGAACAAATGCTTAGGAAATGTCATAAATATATCTCCAACGCCTGACGTCAGAAGACCTAGCAAAGAAAGCTCTATTATTGCTGTACGATACGGGTCCAAGCTACTCATAGTACTGAGATAGGCAGCAAGAAACTAAATTGGGAGCGTCTTATCGCAAGCAGCAACGATATTCTCTGGTGGGTTATTCTCGTACAAGTCCTAACGTATGACATAGAAAAAGCAAGAGTTAATAAACAGGAGGATATTCGACTTTCCAATTATGAGTAGTGTCAAGCCCAGGAACTGTGGTCTGAAGAAAAAAAAAATGGATACAAATGGCATTACTAATAAAATATTATCGTTTCATGGTTTTATTAACATGGTTGAGAAATTATAATTTTTAAAAATCAACCTGCAGGTTGCGCCATTGTAGAATGGATAATAATTTCAAGACCCATAATGAACATATGCACTAATATTCAAACAGCAAATTATGAATACCTGTAAGGGCATTATATTGTATTACCAACGCATGGAAGAAAAGAGGAACTGACACGTAGGATCATAATTTTCACGGTACCTGCGAAACGTGAATCTCAGTTTAGTGCACACGCAGTGTTATATTTCCAAACATTTATTAAAAATCCCAAACTGTACAACAAATATTCAATTAATTTCCTGAATAATCTTGTCTTAAAAGTTAAGGTTTGGTTTAAAAACCTCTGAACCTTTCCAGTTATACAGGCTGCCCTAGAAAGTAGATTTCAAATTGTGCCTGGAACTTTTTATGATTATGCTGGCGCACTTTAGAAAGGCTTCATTTGAACCTTTAGTTCTAGAATGAATTCTAATGGCAACCTAGGGAACATTACCACCGAAGTTAGTGTTTCTAGTTTGTGCGTAAAGCACGTAAGAGCCAAGTACTCAAATCATATGCCATGGCATCATCCTTCAGGTCTCTCGGAGCACTGCAATTACACTATACGCTTCGAGAACAAGTTAATATTTTTACTGAACATTTGAATCAACATTCTAGTATCTCACGCTAATTCAATTCAATTTTTCTCACGACTTTCGAGGAATAAAAGAAAGCCGTATAAATCAGCTGTTCACTATATGCACTGGTGTCCTGGCTATATCCAAATACCCTTGCATTGTCGAAAAATAAACGCCACGCCTTGAAACGGTATTGAGTGTATCTGATTTTGAAATTTTCTCTACCAACAGACCACCCTAATGGACATTTGAGATATATATGGTACCGTAAGCTTTTAATGCACAGTTTGTGATTTTATCTCATACAGACATTATCAGCATTAAAAGCATGCAAATTAAAAGAGCGGAGCGCATAAGTACTGCAGATGTCCAACTTCCCCACATTACATAGAGGTTTCAAGATGAGAGTTCGAAAGCAAAATCATAATATTAGAACTCTTAGTTGTACGAATATGTAGGTGTTGCACCTCCAACAATTTGTACAGTATTTAATGATATAAGCATTTCATTAAAGGCTATTAATGTGACGATAGTCACTGACATATGCCGGTAGGGGACTATGATCGTATGTTACAATCCTAATAAAATAACAGAACTTATAGGAAAAGATCAGTAGAATTTGACAATAGCATGTGCAACAAGAATCAGCTGCGTGGAAGAAACTTGTTGTATGATTACCCTTCACTAGAATGTAACGCTGCAGTCGCCATACTGCCAAAGAATCGCTCCTGTTACATTTCCCTGAAACAACTTCATTTCGCAAGCCCCAAAAGCTTAATAGAATCTGCTGAACGTTCAATAGGATAAGCTCATAATTCCTAGCATAAATTGCGGGCAGGAACGACGCTTTTGCGAGTTCCTTTCCACATTTTTATCTCACACCAACAGCAGGAAATATTTTGACCCAGAAGAGGGTGTATACCCAGATTTAACTACGAGTGGCTAATGGGTGCGCCAACGGCAGCGATATACCTAGAGAGAAAATGTATCTACATATAAAATGGAAGTTATTAAAATAAATAATTGCATGAACTACGTATCAAATTCTCGTCGGCTGATTTAGGAGCCTTATTTCGTCCGCTGTAGAATAGTAGTACATTTTGTTTACTACTAAAATAGCCATCATTTTTGTTTTACATATCTGATATTAAGCCCAACAAAAGAAAAACAAATATCGACTGTTCTTGTAAAACTGACTGTTCCTACATAACTATTTTGGATTCTCGTGCTAAATTTTCAAGAGTATGAACATCACCCCAGTGGCGTTACAGCTGTACAAGATTACAGATCAGTGACGCTACGTGAGTATACACATCGCCTCAGTGACGCTACATGCAACGGTATGCATATCGCCTCAGTGACGCTACAGGTATACCTGATTATGCATATCGCCTCAGTGAAATACACGTGTAGCCGAGTATGCACATCATCCCAGTGATGCTACAGGTGTACCAGAGTTTGCACATCGCCTTGTGACGCTACAGATGTACAGGTGTGTGTGAGATGGATTTTGAACGTAGCTTTTTACAATTTTTCAGTCATATTGTTACGATGTCTGCAGTGTAGCAGTTTATAGGGATGTCTAGAAATAGGGCATCACTCCGCAGACGTAGCATGATGTCCCACCCAGTCACATTATCCTGACACCAGGCCGACCAGTCCTAACACTAACCTCTTAATGCTGAGCGCCAGGCGAGGCAGCTGTTTGTACCATTTTTACAAGTCTTTAGTATGACTCGGCAGGGGTTCGAACCCGCGACCTCCAGCGTCCGAGGCGGACGCTCTAACCACTAGGCCAGCGGAGCGGTTGTCAGATGTACGAGAGTATGCACATCCCCACAGTGACGTTATAGGTGAACCATGGTATATATCAGAATATATCCAATATTTTAACAAAATATAAACGTCTCATATATATATATATAGTAGTTATATATATGGCGTATATATGGGCGCTGTTGTTATAGGCATATGTTGTTGCTGGTTGGCGCGTATATGTTGGTTATTGCTGGTTATATTGTTTAATATTAATTTTGCATTTGATATAGGACTAGTTTATTTCCCTTCATTTCAACGGATGTTGATTACTAGTTCCAATAAAAGAGGATGAGTACTGAATGTATTAAACAAACTGAACAAAATTTCCAACTTTTGCGGGCCTTAGCGAGCAAAAGTTGATTATTCGGCGCGTTTCATCAATTTAAGTGATTTGAGAGATTTCATTTGATCTGGCTTGTGCGTGAAAAGTATAGTCCTCAACGGGAGTTACAGTAATATTGCTTGCTTCTACACTTGACATTACAAGATATTTATAACGCAAATTCAAATTCAAAGAACTGTCTTTCAAAATTAGTGGAACGTTCAACAAGCAGGATATTGTTTCAACACTAGATTTCCAATGGCATGTGTGTGTGTGTGTGTGTGTGTGTGTGTGTGTGTGTGTGTCATTTGGAATTTTATCGTAGCTTTAAAAAATTTTCAGTCATGTCGCTACGATGTCTGCAGTGTGGCAGTTCATAGTGATGTCTAGCACTGGTGCATCATGAAGCAGTCATGTAGCATGATGTCCCACCCAGTCACGTTATTCTGACAAGGCCGACCAGTCGTAGCACTAACTTCTTAATGCTGAGCGCCTAGCCAGGCAGCTGTTAGTACCATTTTTTTAAAAATAATTCTTTGATATGACTCGGCCTGGGTTCGAACCCTCGACCTCCCTCATCCGAGGCGGACGCTTTACCCACTCGGTGAATACTGGAACTGGACAACTTTCCATATTTGAGAGGCTAACATTCGGCTGCACTCTACACACACAAGAGTTGTGAGTTTGTTTATTTTCTATGGAATACCTTTACACGATGCTCGTCCTAAGAATTTAGCGCTATATCAATATCGAGAAGAAAAAGCAATACGAAAAAGGAACTTATCTCCATAAACCCGGTACGTTCATATTGTACAGCGTGATGTTTTTTCTCGATTATTCAACATTTACCTTTAAACTATGCAAAAATAATCTGTGTTCTAGTTTGGCTTGGCAGTAGGAAAATGTTATGCAGGTTAAATGAGCTATATTCCAAACTGCGTAACATTATTATAGTCGTCCCCTTCCCCCAAGCTCCATTTGTCTACCAAGTGGAAAGACGTCCAGCAGAGTGATAATAGTATAGTAAAATTAAGAGGTACAATTGGAGGGGGGGAGGGTCTAGGAGGCAAACACTATGTAAAGAGTACCAGCTAAGTTATACTAAAGTTAGCACATGAATGCTGTCGTTTAGGTTCAGATATACTTTTCGTTATTTTGTATACGTAACTGTTGTAATAATTATAAGTTACTGCATTTGTGTGGGAAAATATGAACGAGTTTCTTTCGGATGGATATACTGTACGACCTTGGGAGTGCAGTATATCCATCCGACAAAAGGAGTTCATATTTTCCCATACAAATGCAGTAAACTTTATTATATCCTCCTTTTCTTGCGCTTATTCTACCCAAGGCTTAATTATATAAACAAAAATACACTTCAAGAAACAAAGTAGCTGAATTTATGCTGTATTCCAAACTAAATACTGTAGCGCAGATTAATCAGTACACAATATTAATGCGCACATTACTCCGCCCATCCAAATTTTAACTTAGTCGCGCGCTCAACATCACTTTCGAAATAAATTCTCGTGTTGATGTACTTAAAGTTGAAATTTAGAGTCATATTGTGAATGAATGCGCATTGCAACAACTTTTCCATTTTTTGGAATGAATAGAGTTTGGTATTTTGCCGATTCTACTAAAGTTCGTGATTATGAACTGGATTTATCTGTGTCAATTCTACATGAAGTACATCTGGTTTGAGCAGCGAGAGAGCATCTTCACTCATCTGCATGCGTGTTTTTGTTGATTCCAGCGATGAAAAGTAACAAGTTGAACAACAATTACCACATGTCATTCGATAAAACAAGGTAAAAGCAAATCTTTTCACTCATTTCTACAGACTACACTATCTAAATGTCGTAAACAAATTTTGCACAACTATGCTCTTTTAAATATAAGCCAAGAAACTTTCACGTTTGTAATCGGCCTAATAAGCATGCAATTCTTACGACAGCCTGCTATACATTTCGCGCATGCGCAGTGACTTGTAAGCGTAACCTGTTATGTATCAGAGGCGTTGTTGTTGTTGTTGTTGTTGTAGGGCTTAACGCCATTTTTCAGCACATGATAGGATATACATGGCGGCCAGTATTAATGGTGGAGGAAGAAACCGGGAAATCCCCAGAAAGAACCACCGACCCACGAGAAGCTACTGGCAAGCTTTCTCATATCGGAGGCGTACAAGAGCCGGTAAGTTACTGTTTTAAACAGCGACCATAGAACAAGAACGAAATCCAAGTAGAATGTAATAGAGAAGTACAATTTATGTAATTTTTTAATCACGATGTCATCCGCGTCCTCGTCGTTCACTTTCATCTTGTACTCATTTGTTTCCGCGTGCGCGAGTGCTTCGAAACTAATGATCAAAAGTTTTGATTAAGCTTGCGTATATTGATGACAAAACTAATAGTCTAACAAGCTAGAACGATATAATTCGCTCTAACCAGGATCCGAAACTAACCCAATGTAAATACACATGTCGGCTAACTCAGGTGCACCAGAGCTCTAACGCAGATGGTCACGTGCTCACACCCGCAGAGAGAAAAAGCTAAGGTAAGGACTCGAATTGCAATAGATCGCACTGCTAGGCAAATGGAATTTGCCAAGCAGCTATATGCAAACACCCGCTGGATTTATTGTTTGAAATACAAGCTATATACATGTAATGATAATTATAAACGTGCTCTAGGCCACGAACTGCATTCCCTGAAAAAATATGAACAATGCTAAAGGCAACGACTTTAGGTGCGCAAGAACTCGCTCGCTAGGAAAATGGAATTTTAAACTCAGTTACGAGTATATGCACAAACCAGTTGTATTTAATTTTGACATGCGAAGGACAGGTGAAATTGTATATTGTCACCTATATAAATATAAGTAAATCCAACTTTGCATAATTGGCTATGAATATGACATAAATTTGCATTGAATGACAAATATAATCAGAAAGGCTGGACAATCATAATTCTAAGAACGAGACAAACCCATGCAGCGAATTCTACTAGCTGTATGCAAACTCATCTGTTCTTGCCCAACCAATATATATATTAGATTATAAGTTTAGGTTCTACATAATTTCCAAGAAACGACCCTAGGTATCGACATAGCTACTGGAAAGGTGGAAGGGAAGGTAACGCTTTCCCCAGGGGCAAATTACCTATTACAAATGTTTGATGTCCCACTGCAAATTCATGCCACGTTTAATGCAAAGATAATACACGGAAGCAGGCGATACAGAGTTAAACGAAAGTAAACCCCAAATACACGGATGCAGGAGATACGGATTAAAAACAACTTAAACCCCAACCAGATCTCAAAAAATAGACGCTTCATCGGAAATTAAACTTTGGCCTTTTCTCACCTGCAACTTCCAAGGAAAATTAACTCTACAGTGAAGCTGAATACACAAAGATTTTGATGTACCAATGATGCCAGCAAGGGATATGGACCGTTCGAATAGTTTCGAAAGTTATGTATAAATTTTATCTGCACGTCAGAATAATACTGGATAAAGGGTGCCGATTTAAAAGGGAAGTTCTAAAGATGTGACGATTATGATGCTGAATTAAATCCCGAGGAAGATAAACCCCTTCTAAATTATAGAAAATGTGTGCAACTAGATGATTAAAATTTAAAAGTAAAGAGGTTAACTTTGTAAAATGTATGCAAAGTAAAATGCGAATGGAAAACTGATAAATTCATTCCTATATATTTAACACAACCGGACCGGGATTCGAAGCCGTTTCACTCACTACGGACGGGCGGTTCTCTACAAGAATGTTCCGAGTCAAAACGCCCAGTCGTGTACGTTTCACTTTCATCGTGCATTGAGAGACGCGTTCTTGTGTCAAAACGTTAACCTTGTGGTTTTCGTACCGATCTTCGCAATAACACAATCTATGAGGGCCATATAACTTTAATGAGACACGGAAGAATCCATATATTGAATTCGAACGGCTCTTAAACCCAGATTACAATATTGCAATTGCAAACAGTTAATATTTCATCAACAGTAACGAGGACAAGCAATATATATATATATATATATATATATATATATATAAGTATATATATATATATATATATATATATAGTATACATATATATATATATATATATATATATATATATATATATATATATATATATATATTAAACACTTCACAAAATTTTGACAATTTCCAACATTTTGCTTCATACGAAGTTGAAGTTTACACGGCCCCCATAAGTGTACACAGATCACATGCTCAGGTGTCTTCACCCCAAAGAGTACATGTAGTAAACCAGCGGTCGCAGATGTTACGGTTGCGTAACTTCAACTTCACACACACACACACACACACACACACACACACACACATATATATATATATATATATATATATATATATATATATATATATATATATATATATATATATATGGATTAATTCAACTCTAAATAGGAACAATTTAGACCTTGTTATTTTATTGGCTTTAGTAACTTAAGCTTAAACTTACTTCTTCTAGTGGCAGTTCATTAAATATTTTCACTTAATTGTATTTATAATAATCTAATCTAAGCGGATACCTGCAGTTTTACAAGTCTGATTCATGGTGTAATGACAAAAATGGGTATATAAACCTTATTTATACCTTCCCTACCATATATGTCAATGCACACTGGGAAAGCTACCAGGGAAAAATGCACCAGGTAGAAAAGCGTACAAATATTTTAGCTATTGTTTACTGTAAGATTTAAAATATAACAATAAAGAGTTCGCAGCACGTATCAATACAATGCAAGATAATAAAAAAAACACTAGTCTGATTCCAATTATTTATGTTAATTCACTCGATTCATTAAAAAAGTTGTTATCGATAGTCATAAATTCCTGATGAAAATAGAGTTTATCATGAAGATGTATTATCCTATACACTTTAATTTATTAGTATTTATCTTGCAATAAAAATGTGTGAACTACATGAACGCTTCATTATTGTCGGAAGCATGTTTAATTTTTCTGTAGAATTGCATGCAATGGTGAAAACCCCTTTTCAATCCGAACGGAAGAAAAGTGTACTACTGATTGTAAACGTCTGATGCACATGAAAGAATCGGGACCCACCGAGCATTGCTCTTTAAGAAATTTATATCGAGTCATGCAAATAACAAAATTACATGAACAGTTAGACTTTGAAAGGACAATAGGGTCGTGTACATTCTCAAATCTTTTGCTCAAGTGCCTGAATATTTTCCTAGCCAGTAAGCTCTGATAGGCTTGGTTGTTACTAAAGATGTAAAAAAAGAATATAATTGTATCACCAAGAAAAATTGGGATACTTCAGCGAGACTCGAACCTCAATCTTTGCGAATATAAATTCAACACATTATCTGGTAGAACCACAAGAAGTCGTATCAGTAAAGTGAACGAGTGTTTAAGTAATCTCTTTGTAAATAGGTCACGAAAACAATCCCTGACCTATTTACAAAACGAAGTAGGGCTTGCGATTTAGTATCATACAAAAGATATTATTATTTAGAATCATACAAAATATATTTATTATTTAGTATCATACAAAAGATATTATTGTGTATTACAAATATCATTATTACAAGGAAAGCCACCATGTTATAATTACAAGCCACGCCATATTAATAGCAGCTAGAAGTCAAAGCACGTCATGTGTTCGTATATTTAATCTGTGTAACTTGTATAATGGGTTGAAATAAGCTACCAAAATAAGAGAATTACATGCCCAGCATCCAAGACCTTGAAAAGATAAGAATGTGCCGTGCACATTTTCAACTGTCATAAATTTTTTTAACAAACTTCACAAACAGCAATTATGTTCTGGTCAAATTAGTTGTTGCCACAAATACAGAACGAATATGAATTCATCAGAAAGAAATATTAAGGTACCCAAGTAAGATTAGAACGTCCATCTTTATGAATATAAATCCAGCATTATATTTACTAGACCATAGGAAGCCGTACTTTGCTAAAGTGATTAAGTGTAGAAGTACTCTTTTTCCTGAAAAAGTGCAACTATTCTAGCTCAGACCCATTGACCAAAAACAAAAAATTGATGTATGACTGATTCAGTAGTAACATATAAGAATAAATATTTTATATTAAAGAATTGATTATTTAAATGAAAATTTGGCCATCATGTTAAAAGGCAATGTACTGCCTATTAATGCCAAATAGCAATCACACACATAATGCATGCTCACATTCAATCCGTGTTACTTGTGCAAGAGATTGAAATGACTGACGCAGAGACACAAACTTACAATGCTAATTAACAAAGACATGGAAGTATAGTGATTGGTCAGTATAATAAATACTTCATAACAATATAAAATATGAAACTTATATGGAATTTAATTTAAATTTTCGAATCATCTTTTTCATTATAACTAATGAATATATAAGATATACAAAATGAAAAATATTAAAAGCTGATAATGCCACGTGCATACTGCGGTGAATGCATACAAAAACACCGCCATAAATTATGCACAGCAGTAGTGACTCTAAATGCAACAATGATGGATTTTATTATTTAGAAAATATCGACCCATACTTGATTAATAAATAGATGTTCAAAATTAAATTCATTTTGTTGTCTACATTTCTTTATCAACTTTAGACAAGTTATCGAAAATATATACCCAGTTAAGATACTACAGCCGAGTAAATTGCTTTAGTACCGTCGTGAATTCCAAGTTTGACCCAGCAACTCTCATCCACGTCGTGAAATCTATCAATGCTGGATTCTACCTACTAGGAATCCTAGCTTACTGATTCAAACACTCCGTCAATGCTGAGACTTGAGATCCAGTATCTAACAAATACGGACTACGTTGGCCTGCTACCATGATGTCTACTTCGGGATATTTTGATACGGAATTATACAGACACTAATTACGTTGATGGGGCAAATATAGGTTTTCTGTTTCTTCAGGTGATTGACTATGTGCAGCAGGTGTTGTTGATTGAAAGGGCTGCCTTCCAGATTTGTGCATTACTGACTCGCTGAAGTGGCTTTCTGGTCATTTATGTCTCTACAGTTCCTTAGCTTCCATGCTCTATCTTTGGAAGGACAGTCCTTGATGTTTTTGATTGATTCCACCAAACATAAAATGTTGTGATACTATGCCTCTTAGCTTCTGTCTTGTCTGTTGTGCGTCGAAAAATGTTCTTGAAATCATCACTAACAAGATTTGTTAACGTATAAAGTTGTTGTCGTTTTTGCTGTTAATGCAATATTTCCCGCTAATTCTTGCGCAAATGGAAAATATAATCTTGTTACATATATACAATCTTGTTACATATATACAATCTTGTTACATATATACAATCTTGTTACATATATACAATCTTGTTACATATATTCAGGTCATTTTGCAACAGCACCACCAGGTCAAAACTAAGTAGGAAATGTTAATAGCATGTAAAGAGACACGATTTAAAAATGGTCACTGGATGGATAGGCCTGACGATAAATGTATCATTTACATAATATATTGACTGTAGTCTAAAACTGGAAATTTAATGCGAAGTTTGTGTTAGAAGCCTCTGCATATGGAAACAAAATGTCGCACCTCGCTGTACAGAATTGATGGGTGGTCAGAAGCAATGATAATTATGTTAGTCGAGAAAGAATTAACAAACGGGAATCCACATAAATCAAGAAATGGGTTGGAGATCAAGTATCAGACGCAGAAGAGCTGATCATGTACTTATTCCTCTTGTTCAATAAAATTTGTGATAATCATACACACTCTTGGCATGGCATGCCCCATATATTTTAATGAGTATATTTTAATGCCACCTCATTATATATATATATATATA
>JAECUM010079427.1:0-13185 GCA_016617855.1 Megalonaias nervosa | reverse complement strand
ATATATATATATATATATATATATATATATATATATATATATATATATATATATATATATATATATATAGTGTGTAAGTGAATAAGGATATAGTTTTATATTTTTCACATTTTTGCACATATATGCTGTGTAATCAGAGTTTACCTTGAGTGTTGAAAAAGAAGCTTTGCAAAATAAATTCTTATTATTTATTGTAGTTATCTAATTATTTCATATTTGTTTTCGAAGATTTATTTATTGATTTATTTTCATTATTATTTTATTATGATATATTACAAAAACTATTTGTATTTTAAATATATGTAAAAATAAAACTTTGTATATTTCATGTAAAATTATATTTAAATTTTGATTGATTGATTGAGTTATATTTAACCATTAATACTATTTTAAAGTGTTATATTTGTAACAAGTCTGTTGCTGGAAATGACTGAATCAAAACATTTTGTTTAAGAATTTTGCACAGAACTATTTGTGAAATAGTCAGTCACTGAGGAAGAAAATCTTACTAATTACAGGGACATATTTCATAGAAATAAAAGCTACTCCTAGCTATTCAAAGAGTCTGAAGAAATGTTTAGAATTTAGTCCTAAAAGAAGAGTTTTAAGGTAGGAAAGTTCTAAAGGGACAATTACTCTCGTCCAACGATATGAAGCCTACTACAAAATGTTGTATGATGTCTGCATGCCATCTGGGGGAATTTATACTGAAAAGGAATATCTTGCAGGTGTATTGTGTGCATATCTTTCCTATTTATTTATTTATTTATTTATTTATTTATTTAGTTCCATTAATTATTTTGAATCATTTGGGGCTAAAAATGATAATATAAAGGTTGGAAAAGGATTACTATCATCAGTCCATGAAGCCAAGTTTAACAATTATGAAGTATTGTCCATGTTGTTGCATGATCCATGTACGTCATTTTTAGCAATTTCAGCATCAAAAGGATATTTTGAAGGTATTCAAGGTTTAAAGGAACTATTACTATCACCCACACAGTAATTTTTTACTGTTAAGAAAGTTATTGCCTACATGCCAATTTCGGATGCGGAAGGTCGCGGGTTCGAACCCCGGCTGAGTCATACCAAAGACTTATAAAAATGGTACTAACAGTTGCCACAATAGGCACTCAGCATTAAGAGGTTAGTGTTAGGATGGTCATGGTCAGTCTGCTGTCAGAATAATGTGACTGGGTGGGACATGATGCTATATGTCTGCGGCCTCATGCCCCAGACATCACTATAAACTGCCACACTGCAGACTTCGTACCGATATGACTGAAAAACTATTAAAGCAAAGTAAAAATCCGAATCACACACACACGTGCACACCAATTTACACATTTTACATTTTTTTCCTCTTATAATTGCGGTTCGTTGAAATGGTATTTGTTTCCAGAAGTCATTGTGTAAAGTACATAGAATGAAGTATGAGATTTAGAGAACTGAGCGACAAACGTAAGTTTATTGCAAGCTGTATTATCGTTACCAATACTATTCATTCATATAATGGGGCTGGAGAATACTGCAAACATTTAAACATCATGATGAGATCTTATAAGGAAATTATACATATAATTTTGTTATAATGTTCAACAACAACTAAGACGAGTGTAGCGGAAAAATGCATGTTATTGTATATACAAATCAGCAAAGATGAAAGAAGGAAAAACTGTAAAGAGGTTGGCTTTGATAGAGTGAAGGGATTGGGTAAATAAAGGAGTTTTAACTTATAAGAAACAAACACGTGACAGAAATATAACAGGTTAAAGTCAAATACTGATCATGCAAATCTCATAGCTATACCTACGTACTTATGGACACCTTTGAAGATCTCCTCGTTGACCTCAACCGATTGCCGCTTCGGTTGCCTAGTGGTTAGAGCGTCCGCTTCCGATGCGGAAGGTCGCGGCTTCAAACCCCGGTTGAGGCATACCAAAGACTTATAAAAATGGTACTCACAGCTGCCTCGCCAGGCGTTCAGCATTAAGAGGTTAGTGTTAGGATTGGTCAGCCTGCTGTCAGGATAATGTGACTGGGTGGGATACGATGCTAAATGTCTGCGGCATCATGCCCCAGTGCTTGACATCACTATAAACTGCAACACTGCAGTCATCGTAGCGATATGACTGAAAAATTGTTAAAGCTACGTTAAAAATCCAAATCACACACACACACACACACAAACACACACACACACACACACACACACACACCCCTGAATCGACTGGTGTCACCCATTAACAACGAAGTTATATCTGTGATAATGGGCAATATTCCTATTGTTCGGTAACAAGAAATTAAATAAATCTCGTATACGTGTCACGTGTCTAATTTTAAATTCCTTTTATTATATAATAATCAGATATGAAGTAGCATGTTTTCTATTCAACGCCATTTACACCGTATCGGAGCATGATCGCATTGATTCTTTTATTTACGGTAGATCCGTACGCCTTGGGTTAAACAATATATACTTATTAAAAATGTCATCGCATAATGTATATCAGACTGAACAAGAGATATGGATGATTGAGCAACAAGCATAAGCTGATTTCGCCATTTCTCTGTATCAAAGACAACTCAGTTAAAACAAAAACACAGTAAGATATGCTCTATGCTTACAAAGCAGATTAAAAATAATCAGTCTCATAGACATCGACTTGCAGACTACAATCATAATAAATTCTCGTTTTTAATCGTGTATGATAACATGACCTAATTTTGCGTTTGAAAACCTTCACTTACATAGGTACATAGCACAACCACAGGTGAAATATTTAAACGCTGTTCATATGTTAAATAGGATAATTAGGTAAATTTTCGACAAACAATTTTAAATACTAGCGTAGCAAATCTACGGACAGACGAAACCATCTCAAATAAAACAAAAGATGAAAAAATACCCGTGATTACTTACATAAGTAATACCACACTTAAATAATGCAATTATAATTTCAGAGACCAAAATTAGGCGAAAATACATAGGGTACGCATCACACTGTAAGGTAAGATTTCTTTAACATTTGAGGCCTTAGAGGATGCCCTTAACACAAAAGGTACACATCACATGGTAGGGTAAGATTTCTTTAACATTTGAGGTCCTAGAGTATGGAATAGCCTGCACTGATAATTAAGAACAATATCTGATATCAAAGAATTCCTCAGGTCCCCATTGTAAATGTGTGTTGGCATTTTAATTTTCGTTTTATGGCAATAAACTCTGAGTTTATCAATTTATAATGCGTTTCGTATGGTTTAAGCAATGTTTATTTGCCAAAAATGTCATCGTAGGATGTACATCAAATTTAATGATCGATAAGGAGGAGTGAGCAACAGGCATAGGCTTAGTTCGAGCTTTCTCTTCATTAACAATATTTATTTTTAAAATGTGGATGATGTGAATAATGAAGGCATAATATTACAAACATTGAAACATACTAATGAAGTATTAAAGTTACATATTGTAAATACAATATTACAAGTCAGACAGTAACCAACACGTGTTATACAGTTGAAACATATTACTGTATACACGCAAATCATCAAAGTAGGAGAAAAGAAAGAAATAAAAAAATATAAAGATATTTTTCATTTATGGAGTGGTGGAGAGTGGATAAAGGAATTTTACCCGTTGGCTTTTACCGGAAATATAACAGCTTAACGTGAAGACATCAGTAATGATCAGACAAATCTATTAGATGTAATTATGTACTTATGGACCACCTAAAACATCTCCTCGAAGACCTGAACTGATTGGACGTGGTTACCCATTAATAACGACGTTAGATCTTTGATATGGGGCAATATTCCTATTGTTTGGTTTCTGAAAGTAACATGCTTTGTACAGTCTAAGGGAAAATGCTTTGCGGTTTCTGGTTCAACGTATAAACATCAAATGCTAAGTGATAAATGGTTTTTGAAAAGATCGTCGCTTAATAAACTGCAACCAAGTTGAAGTCTTGTGCACATAAGTTGTGCAATTCTTTCTCTTTGATAGTAATTGCGACTCTTCCTCGATTCTTATTAACTTATAGTTTAAAAAAGAAAATAAATTTTGGTACTAATTTGTTCTGGTGAAGGCTGTTTGGTGGTTTGTTCCGTCACGAAGTTGGCTCTTACTTACGTCCTGGACACATGGCAGAATCAAAGCTCGAATGTATCCTGGACACTTGGCGGAATCAAAACCCGCATGTGTCCTGAAGTCTTACAATGATACTTTAAAAAAACATTATCGTTCTATGTTTGTAGAGCCTTGCTGAAAGTTTTCCCATTTCGTTTCCTTCAAACATTCTCGCTTATGATGTAGATTACGTTACCTCACTAACGATTCTACCTGCTTCTGCTTGTATTGTTTCTTTTTGATCTATCTTATACCGGGTGCAGGTATCCCAGATAATATCCCCATACTCTAAAAGAGATCTTATAAAGGTGAAATAAATAGGTTCCAATGACTTCCTATCAAGTTTAAATTTTAAATGTCGCAGTATGTCTATCCTTTTCCATGCTTTTTTAGTTATTTCATGTACATTATATGCCAAGATTAGGATTCATTTACAGTTTGGTCCAAGTGTATGTATGCAAAGCCATATAACCGTGTCATTAACAGCTGTTGGTGTTGTTTTCTTTGAGATTTCCAGGACGTGGTCATTGATTCGGTTTAATTTTAATTAAAATCGACTAACTAGTGATTTGGCCGTAACTGACTTATAAATAGGACTTCATTCAAAGATCAGCAGCCTGGGTTGGATCCTCAACAATAAGTGACAACAATTTATCATCAGTAAATAGTCTCATACTGGACCATATATCTGTGACAATGTCATTAATGTAACAGTAGTCCAAGTATAGACACCTGGGGTATGCCAGCCCTGACATGTTGGCCTGAAGTGCAATTTTCTGTTTCTGTTACAACTTTTTGGTTCTCGGTTGAGAGATAATTTTCAAGACATTCCAAGAGTCTGCCAAGAATTCCAATATTTCTTAGTTTATGAATTAAATCTTTGTACCAGACTTTGTCGAAGGCTTTACTAACATCGCAATGTACATCTCTAATTTCTTTGCCTTCGTCAATCACCTTACAATATGTACTGTATATTGCACACAGTTGTAAGTAGCCGAGTCATTTGGAGTAAAACCAGATTGAAGATAACTAATTAAGTTGTTGACTGTAAGATAATTACGCAAATGTTTAAAGACACATTAAGACACGTTTTTCAAATGTTTTGCAGCTTAGTAGTGAAATCAGTCTGCAATTTGAAAGAACAGTTATGAATAAGAGTAATATTAGCCTCTTTCTACGCAATTGAAAAATATGAAGAATGTAGCGAATTGTTGAACATGTCTGATAAATACCGCGATAGAATGTGAGTGTCTTCTTTGAGTAAGCTAGAGTGGATCTAATCAGGACTCCCGCCTTACTGATGTTGAGTTTTGAAAGAACATCTGCGTCATTTATGCACTTGTTCAGATCTCCGTCGCCGTTCTTTGCGGCCCTGGTTCTAAATTGTATTTTAAAATTGGTTCGCACTCCTAACATCATACATTACAGCTTATGTCTGGTTTCACTGTCTATTCTGAAACGTGTTAGTGATCCTTTCCTTTGTTAGATATTTTTGTCTTCTGTGTATGTAACAATTTGATTTGTTTTTGTTGTAAAAGTACATTTGTCCCTTCATATATGTCGATGTCAGGATTGACACTAATTTATATGTAATTTATTTCGAGCAATTTTACTGATTAATAATATATGAAAAGAAAACCCAGTGTGAACCATGAAGGTAGAAGCGATTGTCTTTTTGTTACCTATATTTTAATTTTCTATCATGTTCGAGGTAATTAATCTCACCCTTTTGAATGGACCATGTTTTAGTGACATTATAATAACTTCAGTTGCCCACAACCGCGACTGGAAAGCAGGAAGAAATGGAATCTTACTGGATTGCGAGATTTACGAACACTGAAATCAAGCGGCTTAGATCTGTAAGACTACAAACGGGCACCCACACGGACACATAATAAAATAAAACCTTTATCTGTTTAGAGTCCATATTTTTAAATAAATAATTAGTTTATTTTAAGTAATTATTCTTTCACTTACCAATAATAACTACTTTTATATTTATTATTATTATTATTATTATTATTATTATTATTATTATTATTAAAGAGACAATGGATTATCCAATATGCAACTTTAAGGCTACATTACTTTAAAGTAACAAGTAAACCGCGCTCTTGCTCCTCGTTTGTAAGACAAGATCAAATCCATAAAGGCGCAATATCCACAATTATGAAAGAATATGTCTATTCTATCAGCAATAATGTAAAGTTTTGTAAACTTGATTCTATCAGTAAAGAGGGGGAGTTTCGATATAAAACCCTCCACTACTCCCAATTAGCACAAGATAACTTTCTCGTTTCAAAATCGGACCCTTCCTTGACTTCATGCTCATTATCATATACTGTCTGTGCATTTAGTCACTCATACCTTACACCTCCGTAAAGAGGATGTTCCAAACCGTTCCCTGTGTACGATTTAATTACCTTAATGGCAGTTCTTCCTCCTTTGTGTCTTGCCTTGGTCATCACCTGTTCGGAGGACACCAGATCTAGTCCACTTGACAATGACTTCAGGGTCTAGATCACGCTTTCGTCAGACGTTGCTAAGGACAGGCGGTTACTTAATGTTTATTTCTACATTTATTTAGTACCAAGTGGCTTGAGCAAGCATCTATTTAGGACAGGTGGTTGCTAAGGAGAGGTGAATGCTCTGGGAAGTCTACCTACTTTCTAGATTTAAGTCCCGTTTTTACAAGCATAGAATTATAAATCTGGAATTTATTTTTTTATTAAAGATAAAAGCTTGTCAAAGATTAAACATCGCAAGGATTTGAAGCTGTTATCTGTAATTTTACAATCTCGATTCCAACAGGTCACTTGTTGCAACTTTTAAATTATTTTTAAAAAGTAGTGGCCGTGACGGGTAATAAGGGTGGGAGTTGAAATTCAGTGGTGGTCATGAGTATAGTAGGTAGAGCTACCACTTCACCAGAAGGATACCAAAGCACGTATCAATGAAGTGTGAGGGATGTATTATCTATGAAGTATCAGGATATATGGTATATGATGTGTGATCTATGAGGTATACTATTTGAAGTAATCGGCATGATGTGTGATATATAATGCATGAAGTATGATGTATGATCTATTATCTATTAGATATGATGTATGAATTATGCGTCATGATGTATTATAAATGATGCATGAAGTAATCTGGTATGATGTACATAGTATGAGGTTTGAGTCATGAAGTATGGCTGTGAGGATTTTTTGAAGTGATGAAGTGGTAATCCTTTTTACTATACTAATGATTCATGGACAAGTGGAAAGTTTAGAAATTAGATGGATGGTATGTTTAAATAGTTATCCTCGCAACACGGCTATTTGTGTCCAGCAACTTACTTTATTATGTTCAATGTAGTATCTGGAACATATTAAATCTATTAAATGGGATGACAATGTATGTCATGGAGAATGACTCTTTTTTTTACATGCGAAGGTAGTCAAGGGTGTTCTCGATTTCCAAGTATACTTTTACAGCATAAATCTTCTATCCGAACGTTCCAAATGATTAGCCGGTGAACAACTATTTGACTTAAACTCAAACCCAAATCAATCTAAGATCATCTACGACAATACGAGATATGGCAGAGGCCGAAACAGATATCCAAAAGACAAAGGCTCGAAAGAACACGCAACCGCATCTAAGAAATTTTGTGAACCTACAGCACCCCAAGTATTGGCAGTATGCTAGCATAAACACAATCACGGATCTAGCACGGTTAAATATTGGAAAAGGGTGCCCCTCCCCAAATGAAATAAACACGATTTCCACAAATGATGGTGTATGGACTTATATTTGTCTCCAAGAGAGCAAAGAACGGACGTGAGAAGTAACAGAGATTTCAGGACCAAAGCCTCTTAGGAGAGAAGACGTCAGACAGGCGAAGGAAAAAGCCCCCTAGGACAAATGCCAATTAAGAGGAGGACAAAAACCCCTTGATATTGGATATTTGCAGTATTACGCATTTTCATTGTTTAAATGTTTATTTATTTGAGTGAGAATTTATTTATTTATTTATTTATTTATTTATTTATTTATTTTGATGTACAATGGTCTCTCCTGCATCCTTTAGTAATTTGTTTTATAATGTTTAAAGTAATGTATATCTTTGTACAATTATTACGAAACAATTTAATGGAAGTATTTTATATATTCTTTCTTTTGATACAATACAATGTGCAGTTCTCGTTCTAATAGATTTTCTCCGAGACAATTACCCACTTCAGCTTTGATAACTGCAATTGGAAATAATTAACTGTTTAAACATACCTAAATGTAGAATTATATAATTAAAAATATCAAGCATGTAATAAAAGATTCTCTTTTTAACAATTACATTACTTAGACAAAAGTTATAAATATTGTCTTATTTTAATCAAAGACTCAAAGTGGATGTTAAAATGGGCGTCATTCATAGCAAATAATTAAAAATTAAAACAATGAAAACTATAATACACTTATTTTTTTCAACATATATAAACTGTGGTGGGGTGGGGTCTTTGTCCTCCTTCCGAGTGGCTTTTCTCTCGGGGGCTTTCGTCTTACGCTGTTATGGGGATTCTGTCCTAGAAGAATTTTGTCCTAGGGTGCTTTGTCCGTATTCCAGGAATAGCTAGACTAAAACAGAGTATTCGATCATATGTGATATGCAGTTGAGGTATCCAAGTGCAGAATAAAACAATCATCATACAGTCCGTTGCCTCCTTAACAGGATGCCCAAGTGCAGAGTAGAACAACCATCATCTCTTTTAAATAGTTGTTTGAAAACGTGATTTTCGGTGATTACATCATGATTAAAAAATAAAGTTGGATTATGCAGTTGGTGCCGAAGGTATTTTTATATTACCTGGTGGCGCGGTAATTAAACTTGATAGTACACTGGAACACAATAACAACTTAGGAAAGTCATCCAGTAAAATCACTTTGGATGTAAATGTCAGCTGTGAGGCGAGAAAGAACAGACACGAATGCCGAAAATGACAATGTAATATTTGATCAGAAGGAAAATAATGAATCTACATGTACAACCAAAACCATTGGTACTAGTCGTGTGGACAAAACGATCATTAGATCAGTAATTAGTGGTTCATCAGGAGTTGGATTGCTTTAGCTTCTAAACTAGTATGTGAGTATTTTCATAAATGCTTTCTTCAAGAGGAGGGAAGAGGTCATCCTAAGGTGTTCTGAGTGAGGAAGGAGGTCTTTCGGAGGTTTAGGAGATGTATTTGGGAAAATGTATTGAATTCGTTTTGTAACCATCTCTACACCGTTATGACTATTATTAACTAATGCTAGGATGAGTAGTATGACACGATTCACGAGGAATTAGATTTTATTATGATGCAGTCGACGATGCTGCCAATGATAACTGGAATGGTACCCATAGCTTTATCAGCTAATTAAACAGTGTGAAATATTTTGATGATGATGATGATGATAATAATAATAATAATAATGATGATGATGATGATAATAATAATAATAATTATGATATAATCTAAGTAGTGACTATATTCCCTTTCGACCAGTTCTAGAGTAGACCGGGTCTTGGCGCAATTAGTCGCACAAATGATCATACTAATTTATAACGTCTAACCCACACTATTTGGTTTAAGTTCAGACTGTGTTTGGTAATAGTGCATATAAGTTCAGATTAAGTTTGGTACTAGTGCATATATAAATAGCCTCAATATCACATGGTTACAAAAATCTTGTGAAGCCTAAAGGGAAAATTTATACATTTGTTCCCATATTTGAGATGCATGAATGTGATCAATGATTTCAATATTTCCAACACCCTACTAACATTAACATTCTCACCCTGTAAGGTGGTAAATATGTCAAAGGTCAATGCGTAATCCCTTATCTGATATCGACCCATCAGTATCTTAGCTACAGATTCAAGTATTTGGGGTAGACTGTGCCTGACTTTCCCTATCTCCCTTACGATATGGTTAAGAGATTACTTGGTCGTAATCTTCTGCCTATATTCTTCACGTCACTAAACTGGTTTGCGGACTTATGAAACTTTCTTGGATCTTATTGTAGTAAAGTCACATTATACGCATAGCTTACCAACCCTATAACTTCTATGAGGACGCTCTTTTGACATGTGTAGCACTCACCAAAGAGATGGCCATGACTAATGTCAAAAATATCACCCACACGATTTAGAATAGAATACAACACTTGGTTTTGCTATTCTGCATGTGCACTTGGCCATCACTAAAGAAGTATTATATACATGATGTGTACTTCCATATTTGCATTACTGTTCATTTGCAAATAAATCTTGTACATTTGCCAATTATGGCCACCTCCGTGAAACTCATTATAGTGGGTGCTTCTGTGATCAAGCAACATGCAATGATTTTGTGTAAAGAAGTTCATGACACGGATGCTACTTGTTATTGTCTTTTTGTGTTTCTCTTTGAAGACGTGCCTGTTAGCTTCTGTGTATTGCTGCCTGATGAGATAACCTTTGGGATTTAGACCCAACCCTCAATAGTTACCATGATCTTTTCAATGGCTGGGTTATATAAATTTTCTGTATCAGGCTGAGGGGCCTTTCACAAGATGAGTATACCCTTAGAACTCGTACGTGAACATTCTAGTATCATATAAGCAGATGTAGTATTGGTACTAGCATCATTCATTCTCCCCCGAGTGACGTAGCCATAGAAGTAATATATATCTTTTCTATACTTCTGTATTTAATGCTCTGTGCCATCATTTTATTTGTGCCTTCGATTACACTAGATGCTCATGGTAGTAAATTGCTGATCTTGAAGAAGGTAGAACGAATATAGAGGAGCATGATCTGTGAGGATATGTGTGTCGAGTGTCATACGGAGTTCCTTTCCGTACTTCAGGTATTGGACAGCTTCTGTATCAGTATTATGTGCGTCATTCGCTCAGTTTTCCTAACTAATCATTCATGATATATTGTTCTATGAGGTGGGGTTCTTCACACATGTTTGCAACCACAAACCTCTACTCTACAGACCATGAACACATTGTTGCCACTCATCTTAAACATATCGTTACCATCGTAGGAGATTGTTCCTCCACCGATGGTGACAGCAGTTGTTAGCATCTCTTTTACATTCCAGATCAAATAAAGTGAAGACCATCCTGAGATAATTAGCATAATAGGTCCCTATTCAGGAACAACTACATGTAAGTGATTCTCATGCCTAATAGTACTCGGAATAATGCTGAGTGGGACCTAACGCCTTCACTCCTTGTCGTATCTGCTCCTGTACAAACTCCCCATATGGAAAAAGTACTTTAAAAACTTCTGAAAATATTTATTCCCAAACGAAGGAGACAGAAAGTCATCCGGAGGTCTTCTTGAAGATTGAAGTCATCTGGAGGTCTACTTGCTGTTTAGAAGTTACATATATGCGTAACGAGTCTATATACGAACGCCAATCACGGCAGGAATAAATATAAATTCATACATAATTATCCCATTGGAGGGTTGGTAGAAATCTTTAAGTTATGGAGGTGTAAACTTATCCAAAATGACATGCTTATCTGGACGTGTTGACGAAGAGAGTTAAAGAGCATTATCCATGTTGGTAAAATAGTGGGTTACCAGACCATATTTTCACCATCTTTAAAATATTGTTTCTATATTGATTGAAATCAGAAGTCTATTGTGTCTGTTCATGTCGAACCTAGAAAAGTTGCTATCACATAGCTCATACTATGGTTTACCTAATACTAATGTCACGGCATTAGCGAATCCACCGCCTATCACTAATAGCCATTCAATTGTAACATCTTTTGATACTCCCACATTACAATAGACTACCTTCGCCGTGTTGTCGTTCTCCTTCACATTTATCTAAAGAAAATTAGCAGGTTTTCCTTTACGTAATACGCTTCTTTGAATTGTGTGAAGTAGTGAAATAAATTAAGGGTTATTGGTAATACGAATAGGTTTAGCGGTGGGTGGGTACTCTATAGTCAAATATCACTTATAGTACGTACAGAGTTTAAAGTTATATATTATTAACTTAAGTTATAAATTATTAACTTAAAACCTGTCATTTAAATGTTCAGGGACAACCTGTTTCACGGAAAATGTATTTGTATGAGCTAAAATGGGCAATTTAATATTATATTTTACACGCAATAGATCACGACATTGAGATAGTTTTGAAAAATTGCATTGTAATTATCTTGTTGCATGAAGACTAATCAAGACGCAAGGAGCATTATATTTTTGATATGCATTGGGCAATTTTCCATATGCATTGTACAATGCACGAGGCAAACATCACTATGCCAGGTTATGGTGTCTGCCATATTGGTCTTTCTTTCAGTAAACCCGGTCCCTAAACTAACGGTCGTATTACACACATAAAACACACTCTCTCTCTCTCTCTCTCTCTCTCTCTCTCTCTCTCTCTCTCTCTCTCTCTCACACACACACACACACACACACACGCACACACACACCTGTAACACGATGGCTACCAAACTTTCCATGTTGAAGGACAGCTGTGGTCTGTACTGTTAGTATCAAAGAGAATTACAAAACATTTCTAAAATATATGCTATAAAATAACTGATTTGCTTGTTTACATTTTACTTCTATTTATCTCATTTTTTTTCACCGCATGTACCTCATTAAGTATTAATCCGCCAAAGTTTATATCTCATGGTATCATCAGTCTTGCGTTCTTAACACCCGTCCAAAGATAATGAAAAGTACTTGCCATTGGCTAATTACCCAAAATAAACCTTATACGTATTCAAAACTGTGATTGCAAGCATGTGTACTATCAATTATAGTTGTGGTATGCGTTTCCGCTAGTGTATGAAAAGGCACTCCCGCAAAACAAGAGTGTGAATCAAATTAATAAAATTGCAAATCTATCATGTAAGATACATGAGCAACTGAATACTTTACAAGATAATACTTTGTTTAATGTTAAACAAGGTATAGCGCAATGTGCTTAATGACGGTGAATATATATATATATATATATATATATATATATATATATATATATATATATATATATATATATATATATATATTG
>JAECUM010079418.1:0-11386 GCA_016617855.1 Megalonaias nervosa | reverse complement strand
GGGGGGGGGGGGGGGGGGGGGGGGGGGGGGGGGGGGGGGGGGGGGAGAGAAATACGGAAACGCCGATCTGGCACCAGCAGTGCAGCAGTGCTTTGGAAAGGACCGGAAGCACCATGTGATACTGTCATGCAGGTAATTTGAGTTCGTTCAGTCACTCGATCATGTGATGAAATTTGTTCTATCAGTATAACAGAGCTGCAAATTGAATTTCGCACAGCATTCAGATAAATATAAGTATTAATTTGTTTATCTCAAATATAAAATAAGTATGTTCTATAATGTTTAGAAAAGATACATATTTTCAATACTGATAACACTGAA
Organism: Megalonaias nervosa; assembly: GCA_016617855.1. Classification (NCBI taxonomy): domain Eukaryota; kingdom Metazoa; phylum Mollusca; class Bivalvia; order Unionida; family Unionidae; genus Megalonaias; species Megalonaias nervosa. The sequence goes on along the minus strand of JAECUM010079418.1, from coordinate 11,065 downwards.
ATAACCATCATCAAACGTTTCAACAAGATAGTTTAAAAATGAACCATGAAGAAGAAATAAATCGTGTATTGCATGTGGATAAACATAACATTTCAATCAGCTTAATTTATAGTATAAATTGACATCTCGTAAATTTCACAAGGTTACTTTTTTACAATTATCTAACAAATAAAGGGATATAACTTGTACAGGACAATGTTTTATTTGAAACAGAACATTTTTGTTTGGAATATAAATGGGCTGCAGCAGAGTCAATCATAGACAATATTTGAGATAAATCGGAAACAATTCATATGTTGGATATAAACGGAAAAAATTTAAACTGTTGCAAAATATAAAGCACATAAATCGATCTTCCTGTTGACTTGTTAACATATAATTTATTGGGGGTGAGTATTTTATACATGGCCAGAAATAAAAAAACAACGGTATTTAAGACAGCTATACTGTAATTTTCCAGTGACGGAACAACACTGTAGGACACGCAGTATATGGAAGTGTTAAGGAGGATGCTAGTTGTACAAATGACAATGAGTTTTGAAAATGTGACATCTGGAGAAAAAAGCGTATTAGAAAATGTAGGAGCTAAAACTCGTTTGATACAAATAGGTGAATTTTTTTAATCACAAAACCAGGGGGAGAAAAAGAAATATTGTTACGTATCGGCTCGTTCAAAAGTAACAAAAGAAAAGAGTGAAGACAACAAGCTTTGTAAGTTTTAACAAAAATAATTTATTTCTCTAGAAAACACGGTGAAAAGGTGAAAATAGAAAATAGGACTTACAGTTTGTGAAGACAATCCAAACATTTATCCTAGTACTGAAAAAATACAAGTCCTATTACTAAATAATTTTAACTGAATCCAGGTACGAGTCATGATGACGTTCGAAGATGGAGGATGATGACGTCAGGTGAAGTCTTTACACAAATGTCCAGAATTTCACGTTGAACCACAATTTGTACTGTACTATTCCAATTTAGAATGAATTTCACTGAATGTCTTTGTCCTAAGCCACTTGTGTAGTTCTCCAGGGAAAAATAAATTATTATTTAAAAAGTAGATGAACTCCTATAGCTGTCATCTATAACAAGACACATCTCGAGCTCTACAGATGTAAAGAAAAATAAACTCTTTCCAGCACAAGGAAAATAATACCTTCTTCTCAAGGTATAAGAACGACTCTGACTATTTCACAGGGACGTAAGTGTTTTAAAACCGAATTAAGACGTCATTTCGTGCACGCGCACGAAGAACGCGTGGTTATTTCATCATCTAACAATCGCAGTACACGATGTAATCACATATGCTTAGAAAATGTCCTTGGCCACAACCAATCGTTTACGCCGGTTGTTTATCAACCCGGCAATCTAAAATAAAAAACTTACGAAAGCCGAGAGTCATATTTACGTTCTAAATAAACACGATGTTTCTTTCAAAAATATCAGATCCCGTGAACATAATCATCATCATAATAAAATATAATGATACAAAAATGAAATAAAAAGAATTCAAATTTTAACACACAAGTAATTAAACTACATGGTCGCAACAATATTACAGGTAAATAACGAGATGATCTACATGAAACACGTGATAGAGTTTCTACAATGCAGAAAACCTCCTAGCTTGATAACAATAGTCTCACAGAAGAAATCAAATGAGATAAAATTCAAATGAGATAAAATTCAAAAATATAAGGTTGTTTCCAAAAACTTGTATAAAATCGCTGAAAAGCAAATACAATGTAAAATTCTAAAAGATGAGGTTTTAAACAAAATAAATATAATAAAAAGCACATTATCTGCATTGAGATTATTAAACCTCTCTAATGATGCACAAAAACTTCAGTCACATAGAATTACCAGAAAATTAACCAAACATAAATTGACATAAAATGATTGTTTACACTCTATAGATGAAAGTAAAATCCATTGTACCTTTCACAGTGTGTCGATATACAGATCTGGAAGAAACTCTTTTCGCGGAACTTTGATTGGACGTCAAGTAACAGTTGGAAATAAACTACACAAATAAAGAGTGCAATAAATATTGGGGATGCAACCACTTATAAAATATTATAAATGTCAAAAAGAAAATTTATAGATGATATGGAAACTTGAAATGGTAAATCACAATGAAAAATACCAGACATATAAATAATTTGTAAACCGAACACACTTATAATGGTAGTACAGTGGAGGAAGCAATCAGAGAGGGAAGTCAACTAGGTATTACATACGAATGTGAGAAACTGCACATAGAAGCTCATTATATTTTCACAAGACATAATGTCAATTTCGCATGATCGAAAAAATCTAAATTACAGAAATTAGTTTCAGAGGTGTATATAATAATACTTCTGAGAAACATTTGAACAATCTAGTCCTAAGTGATATAATTTGGTCCTAAATAATAGACCCTACTTCTAACTCATATTGTTTCCTCAGAACACCTCATATTCATCCATTGATCTACGATTAAAACCAGACTAATACAGATTCTTACCCTTGTACTGCAGTTCAATTTATTACAGTGAATGGATTACGTCATTGTAACCAAGTTGTTGCTCGTCCTTCAAATTCGAAGATGACCATGATATCACTAACTGGAATTGTTTCTGTAATCATGTGAGTGGATGATAAGGCCAATATGTGATGAATTAACGGCTTTTAATAAAATCTCAGAACTGCCACGACAGATTGATGACTACAGACCAAAGTTTTAATTGCATGGGATTTGTTTATACAGAGACATAGAGAATTGTCTAGTGATGTACATATTACACAAAGTAAGATAGAGAGTAGACGCTCGTGCATCTATTCCGAGCATTACAACCAACTGAAACATAAACAGTGAAATGTGTGCTTGAGAAAGCGACTTGGAGGAGAAAAATAATATGGAAGATTATGGAAAATAATGCAAAAATTTAAAAGAGGAAACAATCTACATTTACTTATTTCCACCAAGTAAAATACGAGTAGATATTTACTGCTCATCTGATGGGTGTCAGAGTGTGATGCTCACAAGTTTTCTTTAAACGTTGTTTTTGTAGGCAATTAATAACAATTTAGTAAATTACGGTAAACCTGTAACTCCTCACAAGCAGCAAAAAACATCACATGGATGTACATACCTCAGAACAAGACCTCCTTGTATCACATAATCCAAAGAAACCTTAAACCAGAACGACAAACTTTACATATAGTATTTCCAGCGCTAAACCCAAAAATGTTGACTGTGCGAAGCAGTTTATTCTTCAAGAGCTGATATGAAAGAAAATGGACATGCTAATCATGTAGTGGACAAAATAATTTGGAAAGAATGCTTTTGTAAGAATTCATCGAATACTATGGAAGTAATGCTTTTTTCAAGTTCAAAGACTGCAACATCTTTATAATATACAACAATGTGTGATAGCAGGAATATGAATCAGCCAAAGTTATAAATGACAGATTAAGAAAAATGCAGAAAATGCACACTGTACCAATGCCGAAGTTTTGCAGTGTGCTGTGTACCGGATAAAGTTTAAAATACCACTTGAATTCCAGATTCCAATAGATCGCTGTCCACATCATCCTGGTGCTCCTCCTCGGGATGTCAGATATAATGCGACTCTTGCAAAAGTCATCGCAAGTGATAGAAAGAAGTAATCAAGACTACAAACTGAAAATTATTTGTATGGAATGTAATACCATTGTGCAACGGGCAAGTAACAAATACAAAAATGGAGTTGTTTTATTTATGACTCATTACAAGAGAGAGAGAGAGAGAGAGAGAGAGAGAGAGAGAGAGAGAGAGAGAGAGAGAGAGAGTTATATATTTTTAACAAATTTCGTACTTGATTCTCCCAGAATGAATTTCAGTTGTGTTTAGATACTATGCTTAAACGTGGAGACATTGTTCGAAACGGTTGTTTAACATTGATTTAGAAAAATGAAAGTGACAAGAGGAAGTCTGCCACATATGTTTTATTCCTAGGATTTTCAATTCAGAGAACTGTTTACAGAAGCCACACGATATTATTGTAGGAACAACAAAAGTACACAGCAAACAGAAACACAAGTTTGAAAATTGTTACAGTGACACTGTATATAGCTTAATCCAAAAAGTGGAGAAGTGCTCATGATAACAGACTGCATTTTGTATCTACAAAATTAGCTAACGTTCAACAAGATATTCACCTGCGAACCAAAAGGAGAGACAAGGTTGACACTCAGAAAATATATTTTTGTTTCAAACGTGCAGTTACATGCTCAAAATAATTTAGAGTAACACTTACGCTTCGGCATGAATAATAATAGAGCTAATTCAAAACACAATGTACCCAAAGGAACGACGCACAGCCTTGTCCTAGAGTAATAACAGCAAAGCTATTACTTATTTGCAGTGACTTCCTGTGGAAAGACTGTGTTTGCGCTGAATCTTATGGAGACTAAGTTCAGTCCTTTTTTTTATTAAATAGTTACAGTCTACTCAACATTTTTGTTTAACAAAATTTGCAACAGAAAGTGGATTATCATTTATTAGGGTCGAAAAGTGTATTGTCCTGAAAATAGATGACAAATATGGTCAGAGTTACTGGTTGATGTTTACCAAGGAAGAAATACTTTGTTTCTAATTGACGACTTTGAGATCAATGATGACGTTTAAAAGGAAGTAAATAACCTAACCAAACAGGCTTCGAGTGGCAAACATTTGTAAATATCATTACGGGTGGTCACACAATAGTACAAATCCGATATAAAAGAGTTCCGAGACAATACACTTCGTTTATTAGTATTTTACAGCAAGGATAAAATTCCAATGCATCCTATCGTCAGTGCAAAAATTTCATCAAAGAAGAGAGAGATTTCAGAAACTCTGAAAGTAATGCAGAAGAACATTTAAATGCGCCTTGAATTTCCTTTTCTTTAAGGTGCTTCTTGCACCAGTTCACACGGTGCTTACTGACATGTTCTTTAACTAATGCATTTGTGTTGTCAATGCATAACGTTCGTCGGAAGCATAGCCAAAACATTTTTAATCATTTTGATACTGCAGACTTCACGATTGTTAAACTTGAGTAAATTCATCTCTTGATAATTCTCCTTGTGGGTAAATATAAAAGTTTATATTCTTTTTTATTGCTTTTATTGTCTTCTTTACAGACTTTGATTTCGTCTTTGTCTCCTTTAAATGATTAAAGGTTTGATCTTAACCCACAAAACTAGACATCACTATAAGCTGCCACACTGCAGACATCGCAGCAATATAACTGAAAAATTATTAAAACTACGTTAAAATTCTAGATCACAAACACACATTGAATTTTAAAAACCAACTCAGTCTGTGCATTTGCCAATATTTGATCACAGTAGACTCAAATTGTTTCATACCAGAAAGTTTGGTCGTGATCATATGAGAATACCTTTTGCAGGAGCCAATTCAGAGCTATGATTAATAGAAATTATTTGTAATTGTTAATTTAATTATTATGAGGCTATATCAGTAATTAACAGCCTAATTTTATCACCGTATTTGTTTTTCAATTTATTGTAGTAAAAAGCATACATTGAAAATTTTGATTGTTCTTGTACTGCAAATCGAAGGTAAATTATTTGGTTGATTTTGTGTTTTCATTTTTCAAATTAACGAAACTTAAACAAAAGTCAGTAATCGTTCTGTTTGTAAACTAATTTTGGCATCTGAAATTTTAAATTTCCATCTGCACATTTAACTGTTATTCTTTTTCTGAGATTTTAATTGTAGTAATTATCATTGGAATTGTTTGAATTGTTAAGTGATGAGGAACGATTTTTCTGCTCGTGGCAAAGATGTTTTCATATTTTTTTTAAAAAATAAACTGTCCATGTATTCATACGGATAAATGTTTTTCCTCATATAATTTAGATTGCAGCTTCGCTGCGCTCCGCGAATCAACTTATAAAAACTGTTTCAGAGTTCATGAAAATATTTCGTCGATAAGGTTTCGTTGATAAGTTGTTTTGTCTTTAACTCTGTCCATTGACTTTAAAGCTGTCTGCAAATCTGACTATTCCTTTGACTGTTATTTCTTGTTCTTTTTATACCAATGTTTTTGCCATTAAATACTTGTCTTTTTTCGGTATGATTTTGATATTTTTAGCTGAATCATATTTAACCACTGTCTTCATGAATAAGTGACTGTTATAAATGAACAAGCTATGATTAAACAAGGATATAAATTTTGGATATTTGTATCTCAGATTGCATTCTTTATGGGCAGGACATGTATACTCTCCTGTTATTTGGTCATAGTCTCAAAATTTGTCTTTTTTATTTTTTGTTCTTGTACCGAACATTCCGACTCCGTGTGCAAAGCACCTTCGATGCATGCTGCCTTGAGCACCATACCGATCTTACTATGGACGGTGGGTATCAATTTATGTATTTATGTGCAATGTTAATTATTTATAATTATTTATCGTTTCAAACATTCTCAGTGTAATTTGACATGTAGAATGTAGAATAAACTGGTATCAAAAATTAACCCCCCAACGCCCATACCATATGACAAAAGATCAAAAGAGCTGATTTCACCAAACAAAAAAGTCCCATATGAATAGGACTTCTATTTACATGTATGTTAGACTGCGACAAAAACAAATTTCCTTTAACAAAAATTGGCGTAGAAACACATCTTTTTTCTATTACTTCTAATAGAGCTTTGATTATTAGAAATTATTTGTAATTGTTAATTTAATTATTATTTTTAAATGGCCTCCAAGTGCTAAATTACACCGCTATATAGACAATTCAGATATTTTTTAACCATCCGGAATAATTTCGTCTTACTTTTTATTTACTTATTTTTATTACATTTTGGGGATTGGGGGACTTTGCAAATTATCTATTAAAAATTTATTGCTTTTGATAAGGTTACTTATCCAACTGTATTTATATTTTGAAAATTTAGATTGTCGTTTTCTACTGTCGGGATACCATCTTACCGGTATCTTATTTTACCTCCTGTGAAAGGATTTTTTGGGGGAATAGATACATAATCAAAATTGTTGACTCAAGATACTTCAATTGTGTGTTAGCTGGTGTAACCTACTATCTTTTTCAAAGTTATATTTTTATGTCATCAGTACGTATGTCTCTGAACTGTGGCATCTACACGTATTTTAAAGATGAAAGAGAAATATAGAATCACCCCTGGATCAACAAACATTGGCGGAAGCTAAACTCAACGCTAAGATAACGCAGGACTATAAATTGGTAACATTACGCAAAGCTAAGCGACAGCAAATTTAAAGGTCCTAGAACCCATTTGCAGCTTATGTCTGAGCGTCTCGTTTCCAATGCCTAGAGTGCGTCCGTGGCTAATATTACTTTTTGTTGTTGTTTTTAGTTTGCAATTAACTGGCGCGGCTACTGAGAGGTATGACTGATTGACCACTTTTCACTGATATCGATCCGTGATAATCTGACTGCCTTAATTTGCTGAATTTTCGTTTTGGAATGATGGTGAGTCAGAGTTAGTGAAGCTTATACATCTCGTATGTCTTAGTGACGACTTATAATACCCTTGAAGTTAGAATATTAATGAAATGAAATGCATCTCTCGATCGATCGATCGATCGATTTATCGATCGATCGAAATCTGTTTCAGTTTTAGATGGTTTATTTCTGATCCGCGTTTGAATTTAACCTAGTTATATTGTTTTATCTGGAAATCATACATACATACATACATACATACATACATACATACATACATACATACAAAGATACCTTAATAAATAAAACACACCTGTTCAACCCTAAAATGTCAAACTGCGAGAATTACTATCATGATCTATATTACAGACAGCTCAAGAAAGATAAATCATATTTCTAAATATACGCGATGTCACTTTTGAATTTTGTTGCAAGACTAACTTTTTGCACTTACTGGTGTTGTGCGTTACAGCATATAAATTCCATTTGTCCATACGAAAATTTGAAAAGAAATATGCTTAACGTTTGTTTAGGGATGGGGTGGAAGAGTCATTTTAACAATATGTATATCGAAATATTAGAGTAAAAACTATGTAGAGAACCTAACCAAGGAGGAAAGTGGGAACAGTACATGTTTAACAAGGGAAATAACTCAAGCGACATTTCTCCCATCTGTACGATATAGAATTTCACCATCTATACAGTCTATGAACATGAAAATGTTTGACAAACTGTACAAAGTGTAATAATAATAAGCTGTCATATGATATAAATAAAAGGTTATGATTGGTTACATTCTAGTAGGTGTGTAATAAAATCAACCGTTTTTTGCTGACAACTGGATTTATGAAGGTGCAGCTCGGGGTTCGTCAGTTGTGGAATGTCTCCCGTGTTTACGGTAACTTTATGCTACTACAAGAGGTCAACGTTGGACTGGCCCATATGGCAATATTCTTGAGGTGATATGGTCCTCAGGTTTTTATGTAATATTATGATGAACTGGCTGCCATTCGCCAACTGACTGGAGGGTAGCCTGATCAAAAGGCTGGTCCAAATTTGTGGCCCAATCAGACACTTCTGCCATAAATTAATAACCAGTATAAAAACTAATTATATTATTCAGTTTGCTTTAAAATAGTGTTTTACCTTCTGCAGTAATTTACATATATGTCTATTTGTCAATTACCACTGTCTTTCAAGGCAGGAAAATGTGTAGAAGTTTTTTCTTGCAAACAACAGAAAAAGTTGTTCTCTTTTTCTGAAGAATAAAAATTTCTAAAGTGTTCTGAGCTGTGTATGAAAAATAAGTATCCTTATTCGTATCCAACAAATATTTGCAACAGGCAGAATCTATGAAACTTCATCAGTTTCAAACAAAACAAATCACCACCCCAAGGAACAAAATCACATAAACGCTTTTTAATCATTTTAAGTCATTGATGGGAAATTCTAAAATAATGAGCTGCCTTTTCAGAAGCTTCCAGTGTCATTTACATTTTTTGATATTTTGGCTTTATAACTGGAACTGCACTTTGCTTTCTAAGCTACAAGCTAAATTTGCTTATCCAGTGCATAAAATTATATTTAAAAACTTTAATTACCAAATTAAATGTATAGCGAGGAAAGTTCGTTAAATATTTAATAGGCCGAAACGACAAAGTTTTGAAACATACTGATCGCAAGTCTCCAGTAAAAACCCAAGCCTAAATTACATGACGGGTAGAAGCGTTCAATTTACCCATAACTATATCCAGATTATTTCTCCAAGGCAAAACGTGATTCTGTTTCTGGATTGTGTCACATGAAAGCTAAAGGAACTATATGAATGATTACGGAGTAAATTAAATATTCAGAGAAACAAATGTGGACTTTTGTTTTGAATGACATCGATGGTCGTGGTTCAGGACTAAGCGTCTGAGACCCAAAACGCTTTTAGACAAAAGAGTTGGTTCAATGTTTATATTTATCATTCTTGATTTGATAATTAAACAAATATTTCGAACTGCGATGAATATTTGTGTGTATGATTAGTGTACAATGTACCGACTCGAGTATATTGACTAAGGCGAAAACGTTTTTTTTTTCTCTCAACCGAGGGAGCTGACTTCCGTCCTACATGTAGGTTCATGAATCAACGTGCCGCTACCATTTTTAATTAAATCGTGGTCGGGTCTCTTGTCTTTATCCAAGATGAGCAATTTTTAAAAAATAAATCTGATAAGACACCTCATCATTTTACATGTATTATACCTATTCACGTAGATATTTACTATTCATTCATTTGATCAACCAATCAATAAATCTATCATTGAGCAAATCATCAGATCGGTGGATATATCGATTAATCAAATAAATAGAGATGAATCAATCTATCGATGAATCAAATAATCGATCAGTCAATGGATCAGTCGACCTGTAGGGCAGGTTTACTCATGGTCTATAAATAACGAAACGATGACTGTCACTGTTTCCAAAATTTCTCTTACTGTCAAAACATTTCAATCTCAATTAAGCAATGCAAGTGGTGTGCGCAGGGTACTTTCTATTTATTCGACCTAATGTTGATTTATGTTCGATATTTCCCGGCATGAAAAACGGTTGAAGGGAGTCTTATTAAGACACTAATGGGGCGACGATTACTTTGGTGGTGTTAGAGCCAGCCCGAACGCATTATCAGAATGGGCTTTTAGCTGTTGCCCTGACAACGGCAGGCACTTTGAGCCATGGGAAAGAAAATAGCATATTCAGTTTATTTTTTGTCCTAACAATCGAATAGAGAGTGTTGGTTTTTTCCCAGATAAAGAGATTGCATCGATAAAAGTGCAAATTGGAAAGGCTTCGGCTGTTAGTATCTTGGAAATCTGGATGTTTGGAGACTAATGCTCTCAATTCATTATGATTGTTTATTTGTATTTTTGCTTGGTCTACATCCTAATAATTTCTAAGAGGGATTGTTACATCGGTCACATGTTATATGTCGTTGTTTTGCCCCCAAAATGTATACGACCCATGCAAGCAGTATGTATATGCGATTTAGAACCAGTCATATTTTTGTGTTTATATATCCTGTGTAAGGGATAAGAAAACATTAAAATTAAAAATTGCCATTTAATAGACCAGAAAGTTGTGGGGGCATTTCGAAAATAAAAATTAAAACTCACTAGACGACTCATATTTGTGTATTGCCATCTTGGATAGGGTACGATAATATTAAATCATATTTAAAAAAGCACTGGACCAGCCTGACTCTAGACTCTATTACATTTGTTTTCAACTTTAAACAAAACTAAGTATTGACCAGTCAGCCTAAAAAGACAATCCCGATCACAAATTTGATTGCCAGAGCAGTCAGAATTCAGAACATATGAAACTCTATTACTTCAATAAATGCAATTGACAGAATACTACAACAGCGTCAAGTGCGCGATCAAATTTTATGCTACTTCTCAATTTATGTTTACACGCTGCAATGGACTGCATTGTGTAAATCAATATTAGTAAACTTGTCTAAATGGTGATTCATTCTAGCATGTTCTCGTATAATTACATTGCATCAGACAGATAAAATCAAATAGGCAGTCAAGTTATAGTTATATATATATA
>JAECUM010079415.1:0-13593 GCA_016617855.1 Megalonaias nervosa | reverse complement strand
TCTGGCTTTGGAGTAGTAAGGTGAGTCAGTCCAATTCATGATAATATCATTCTGGCTTTGGAGTAGTAAGGTGAGTCAGTCCAATTCATGATAATATCATTCTGGCTTTGGAGTAGTAAGGTGAGTCAGTCCAATTCATGATAATATCATTCTGGCTTTGGAGTAGTAAGGTGAGTCAGTCCAATTCATGATAATATCATTCTGGCTTTGGAGTAGTAAGGTGAGTCAGTCCAATTCATGATAATATCATTCTGGCTTTGGAGTAGTAAGGTAAGTCAGTCCAGTTCATGATAATATCATTCTGGCTTTGGAGTAGTAAGGTGAGTCAGTCCAATTCATGATAATATCATTCGTTTTGATTCTATAACGAGCTTTTGCTGTAGCACGCACAGTATCTTCTGCACCTGCGCTCCTCATAACTTGCTCGAGAATCAGCGTGTGCTAGACTCCTCTGAACACCGTAGAGATATCGCGACACATGCCAGAAATACTGCTCAGAGGAATCAGCATGCACATTTCTCGGGTGCTATCGATGATATTGGGTCTGGAGGTAAACCCTGCATTATACGTACCATTACGCGCGAAAGCAAAATTTTCTCTGAAACTGGCTCCATTGAGAGCATCAGCCTTACCGACGTCAGTTACCGGAAACATATCTGCAGTAGCAGCAAACTAAGTACTCATCGCAGTATCAGTGGACGTGTCCATACACCTCCACATGCTGGTGCACACGACCGCATGTGATCGTCGCTGAACATGATCAAATTAAGAATCGTTCATGCATGTGGTAGGTATCCATTATATCCTTCCACGGTTTGCTTAACTGATACTCTGCCGATTTGAACAACGACCATCCGTTGTTTTGCAACATGATCTGAGAATTGGCGACTTAATCTGAAGCAACGGCCAGTGTCTGGATTTTCCAGCGGACCTCTAAAAAGTCTTTACGAGGAAGCAAATACAAAATCCTAGCCCCGCATCCCAAATTTTTCGATGGGTACTCGTAATGATTTTGCTGATATTCCTGTCCTGGTATTCGACGTACTCGTAATCGTTGGTGGACTCGTCCACCGGTGTGTTCTCGTACAAATTCAGGTAGTCGGGAGTAAATCTCGAGTACATGGTCTTTTATACTATCGTAGTGGGATTATTAGTTACCATACTCTTTTGAGGCCGTATCATGCCATGATGTTGCCAAGATTCGATGAAGCTCCTGGTATGTAAAGGTTTGTCTCGGTCATATGCGACACTCTTTGTTCTAGGTCAGATAAAATCTGCTCGGACTGTGCACTTAATTTTTCCACGGGATTTTCAAGATCGCATTGGGTCTGCGGAAATAACATCACCATCGGCGACGGCCCCATAATTTTCTTGCTATTTTGTCCTTCTGCAGTTTCAGTGGCTGAAGCTGCTCGGTCTCCCCGGCTTGAGCGGCTCTAAGAGCTATCAACGCGGCTTTTGCGGTAATCCCAGGTAGAACTGCTCGAACTGAACAAAATAATATGGAAACAAAACACCGATAATTTTACAGCGCGCTGTGCATGATCGTCTCATGTTTAATATTTTTACACGCCACTGTTTTGGCTACGATGTCTGCATCTTCCGCCGCACGTGTAGGTAATACGTGATTGTTTCGTTGTTATCCACAGCGTTTCCGGATTGATCCGTTAGCCACAGGGTACTTTCTGAAATAGCGTACGTGTTCAAGATGGGATAGTAAATAAAAGGATTAGGCCGGATTTGCATCAGTATCCCCGGTGGCACGTTAATCACTGCGGAATAAATTACGCTCGAGACCGCGCAGACGGACGATAATTCCCCTTGGGCGGTCGAGCAGTTAATGAGTAAACTGTTCAAATCGGTGATATTAATCGGGAGGTCCCCTTCGTACACTCCATTGCTGTCAAAAATGAGAGGATCCTTAAAACCAAATACGGAACCGATCGGATTATTCAAGTTTTTGGTAGTATTTGATGCCTGATCGGGTTGTGTGGGTGTCGCCAGTCACAATGTCAACGGTGTTGCCTGCGTCGATCGTGTCCGTTGTGTCGCTGGCTGACGTTCCCGTGGGCAACGGTGCCTTTTTTCTTGTGAAAAACCAGCCGGCTGACTCTTTAAAGTAGTAGTGGGCAAGAAAGGTTATGCTTGTTCTCTCTTTTTCTGGATATCGCGCAGTTCGCTGTTTAATTTCTTTAACTCGTCCAGCATGCCATTTATATACTCTTTCCTCTCACCATCTGGCAGATTAGCAATCACTTTGCCGCAACTATCGTTCACGTTACCTAAAATCGCAAGAGCCGCCTGCACGTTGTAGTAGTTCCCCTGGAGGGTTTGGTCTGGACGCGTCGAAAAGTTAATCATGATCGGTGCTTTTTTATTCACGCAGTCTTCTAACCATGGTTAGTTTGTCTCAGGGGTTGTATACTTCATCTCAGCCTTCAACAGGTCGGACGCGTCCGTATGCAGTGGCTGTTCTTGTTCTTTGGCTGATTTTGTCTAGACCTCGGCCGCCTCCTTTATAGCTTTATGTTCCCACATGAGTTTTTCCAGTAATTCTTTCTCATCATGCAACATTGTGTCTCTTGCATGGGAACAGAGTATTTTAGGCGATTGTTAAAATTATTGCAATCCTGATGCATAGAGGGACAGTATTAGAACTCTTGCATATGGTCATAAAGATACCAGACGAGCTGATCAAGACGATATGCTTGATTAGCTTGGCTGCATGTAGGGGTAGGGGAGACAACTTTGGTTTTTACTAGGCTAGGCCGAAACTGTTTTTTTTATACTGTACCGACTAAAAACATGAGAAGGACTTAACCAATTGCCAAAATAAACCTGTTCAATGTCTTCGCAACCGCATTTTACATACTACTTTGGTATAGTTATATATACATTTGTCTTAATTTAGTGACATTTATAGTATTTATGTGTTTTATTGGTTAGTTTTTTTGTGTTTGTGGAAATATTTCAGACTGTTCAGCTTGGTAGTCATCATAATGCTTGTCACTGACTCTTTTCTCATTAGTATTATTACCAACAGACATGTGTACTTATGTAATTACGTTTTCATAAAATGCTACGTATTGCCAGTATATGCCTCCATATCGTTTATTAAATTCTGCTTTCCAGATTTTCACGACTGACTAAAATGTCTTTTATTTGCAAACTGTACGGGCAGAAAAACAACTTATGTTCAGTTTTGTAAAGTTTAAAGCAAATGTACTTCTTTTTGTCGCTTAATGAATTGTTGACGTGTCAGTGACATTTTTGTTTCAGTGCATACAAACTCCATGTTTATGTACACAGCTTGTCGACAAAATAGTAAAATGTTTGATTCATTGCAAGTAAATATAAAACAAATAAATAAAAAATTACATTTCACCATATTCCGAAATGCAGCTTTGATGACAACATTTGTACACGGTCAAAAAATAGTCGAGAACGCGTGATAGATTGCTGATTTACTAAATGTTATTTCAGTGTAATAACAAATTGTAATAAAATGATCAGCACAATTCGTTCTTGCTAATTTTGCATCGCACTCACACCGTGTTAAATATTTCTTCAAAACAGTGTGCTAGCAAGGTAAGAACGGAAACGTTATACGTGAAAAATATATTTTATAAATGATTTTTGAAAAGTGCAGAAATAGAATTGATTTAGAATGACTTGAAGAAACCAATAAATTAATCTATATAAAGAAAGACACATGCCAACCACATTTCATTTATCTGCTTTTAGTGATTTTTGAATAACCATTCCATCAAGGTAGACAAGTCCACTTTGCAGACGATTTTTCTCCATTATGTTAGATTGTGGATCTTTGCATTTGGGGGTTACTCCTTGTGTTAGCACAAATGGAATGTTTGAAACAGTATCGCCTACAATTAATTTCTGGAAAGCAAAGAAAAAAATGTTTCAAAACATTCAAGAGACATTATCCAATTTTTACATTATCCAGTGTTACGACTCAAAATCTTAAAATAAGCGACAGAAAGAAAGTGAAAACAACAATTTAAATAAAATCAACAAGCAATTTATTTTCCTACAATACAAAGCGAAAATTTAAGTAACACTTACAATATTGTGAATTAATTTCAAATATTCTTAAATGTTCAATTACCAGTTCAAAAATATGGAATGTTCCAAATGACTTCCAATAGTCTTGAACGTTCTGATATAACACAATGATGCAGTCTCTAGTGTCTTTGAATAAGTTCACACAAATCCAAAGGAATCTATTAATCCAAAAGTCGAGGAGTACCTTAGTAATTCCAGTGAATATTTTAAATAAATAAATCCTCTCAAACTATATCTGATTTCATCAATACAACTGTAGATATTGATCACACATGGATCCCACAGACTGGTCTAGAACAGGAATTAGTTATTTGTTTATCAAATCCCTATTTATACACAATTTCACTTGACCTACATCATAAATGGACGTGAAGTAATCCAACAAAACCCGCCCGCCTGCACACCCCCCTCCCCGGGTCAGTAAGACTGGCTTTGCACTCAAATGCTATATAAAGTTTCTGTTTACGAGCGACCATAATCTCAAGTACAATTTACAATCTTGGACAAAAGTTAAGCACACAATATAGATTAATTATACTTTGCAACAGAAATAAGAGTTTCAATGCTTTGCACTTTAGAAAAAAAAAACCAAAAAAAAAAAAAACCCGAGATCCATTTCTCATACAAAAGGAAGTAACCTGTTTTCCAGAAATTGTGTGTTCCGGGTTCCATATTTCCTTTGGTTGTAAAGCACTGAAAAAGTCTAATAGGATTTAATCATAAGAATGAAGGTGTATTTTAAAATGGATACTTCTTGTGTTTCATCAGCCAAAAGAAAGTCGTAAAGTTAAGGATAATTCCGGTTTCCAATAAATTATCGATAACGTCCTGACCTGTTCTTATGTATATTTACGTTTTGGTTTCTGTAGTAATTTCTTCTTTACATTCGACAAATATCACGCTTTCATCTGTCAGTCTTTGTCCTTTCTGGTGTTTAAGTGACATCCAATTTCTTGCGGCTCTTCTTTCTTGCTAAATAGTGATCTTTTGATATGAGTCATGCATGGAGTGACGTTTGTGTCGTTTTGGTCTGTTCAACCAGAAGAACAATCTCTTGCGTTTCTGATTCACTGAGAACCGTGGTCAGTACATTGTCATCATTGACAGTGTGTCATGATTGACCAGTGTGAGCATGGTGGTAGGGTGTATCACTGTGTTGCGATTGACCAGTGTGAGTCTGGTAGTAGGGTGTGTCACCGTGTTACGATTGACCAGTGTGATCTGGTGGTAGGGTGTATGACTGTTACGATTGGCCAGTGTGAGTCTGGTAGTAGGATGTATTACTGTGGTGACTGAGTCTAGAGTTTGCTGTTCTGCAGCCCTATGTAGTCCTTTCATGGTATTGTTTCTAATTCACCATTGCATGAATATTCATTTCTGTCAGTAAAAAGGAGGGAAATTTGCTGATAACATCCATTCCCCTTCTCCCTGTCAATACAAGATGATTAACTTGTGCGATTCGAAATGTGACCCTTCGCCGACTCTGTATTCATTTTCTTAGCGTCGACGCGTTTAGTTACTTACAACTTCTATCAATGTAAAGGAGACATTCCAAATGTACCATTGATATACTTTAATATAATTTACTGGTCAATCTTACCCAAAGTTTCTCCGTCCCTTTATGTCTTCTCTACTTTTGGTCCAGTTTTGAGAGTATACACTTTTGGTATACCTCAATGGATAAGCTACTTTCGATTCTGATTGGCTGTAACGATTAATATTAATCTATTCAAGGAAATGAATAAGCACAATCATATAACAATGTCATAAAATACTGAGAGTAATAACTCTCAATAGTTATAAATGAGCAATTATTTGCTGGTCAAAATCTTAATTTTAGGTCAAAGCAGGAATGTAACTACATGTGCTCCTTTTTTCCAATTCTGTTAATATTTCCAACTCTCTTTTAATATTTTCAACTCTGTGTAAAATATTTCCAACTCTCTGTTAATATTTGCAATTCTATGTTGAAAGTGTAATTAACAGTATACTAATTATATATTATTATGTCATTAAATGTTGCTTTGGATTTAATGTCATTTTTCAGTACATGATAGGCTATACATGGATGATAGTATTTATAGTGGAGGAAAAATCCCTGGAAGAACTACGGAACCACGGGAAGCCAGTGGCATGTTTTCCCACATACCCATGCTGACCGAGCCTGAGACTCGAACCCATGCATCTGATTGAGAAGCCAATGAGATTTTTGTTGTTTCCGAATTCTGATTCTGCTTGTTATTCCAAAAGAATCACTTTTAATTGTTACTGGAATGCGCTAGTCAAGAAACAGCTGAAAATAATTTTAATCAATAGCATAATCTGAATGCACAACTTATTTACAATTTACAATTTACAATTTACAATTTACAATTTGAAAAAGCAGAGGTTTTGTTGAACTTGAATTGTTTTCATATCTACCAGTCTAGCCCCGAATTGATATATTCTGGATCTAGTTTTCATGTAAATGGGTAAATCTGTTCCGGTACCGGATTGTTCTTGACGGAAAATGAGTTTACATGATATTGTGTGTGAGGTAGTAGATAATTTAAATTGTGTGTTGGATTTAGATGTATGTGATCTAACGTTTTGGACTGAATTTGTATATCTACATAAGGGAGTTTTTAATTCTTTGTTTCTACTGCTGTTACTTCATTTTTTTGCTCCTGAATTACATTAGAAATTTTCACGTTGCAATTATACCACAGAAGAGATTACTTCTTAAAGATAATCAGATTACGCACATTCATGTCACGATTACTACAGAAATGTCTGCTTACCTCAGAGATTGCTAAAAAAAAAGAACGCCTGCTTACCTCAGAGACTGCTAAAAAAAGAATGCCTGCTTACCTCAGAGACTGCTAAAAAAAGAATGCCTGCTTACCTCAGAGATTGCTAAAAAAGAATGTCTGCTTACCTCAGAGATTGCTAAAAAAAGAATGTCTGCTTACCTCAGAGATTTCTAAAAAAAGAACGATTGCTTGTCCTAGAGTAAGATAAAGGTATGGAAAATATGACAGGCCTCCGACTGTCGATTAGTAACCTATGAGAATACTAAGAATTTGTCCAGATACAAAGGGGTAAACTTTTGCCAACTTCTGTTCATAGGAAAAAAATATGAGGTAGATTTTAAGTCAGCATTACTTAACATTAAGAAAGTAACAAAAGGGGTGTCGAAATTTACATCAACAACGCTCGTGTTATACTGGGAAGGTCAAGACGCCAAGATTGCGACAAAAACCAGTCAGAGGGTTGTGCTCTTTGCTGATATTAAAACTGGAGCCAAGAGATAAAAATAGATATTAACCATCTGCTGAATTATAAATGCATTGAGCGTTATATTGACTAACGGACCAAAATGTACGCGATAAGTGCTAACTTCCTTAGAGGGAATATCATGGTAATGACCCTAATGATTCCAGGTAGCAGGATTAAGCATCGGTACACAAGAGCTGTGCATATTCAGCGGGGATTCGCAAAGAAAGAAATCAAAACGCACGGAATTCTAATTCCATTCACACAGCGGATATAACGTCCTTCCGACAGTTTAGATCACGATAAACAAAGATAAAATAACACAAAGCTGGTATTGCTTGTTGTCACCATTATTCCTCCGATTTAAGCAGAAGCTACAAGTGGACAATGTAATATAAAAATCCGTACAAATAGTGCCACACAGGTGCTCGCGTCTACTAAGCTTTGCCTAATTTAAAAGTATACAAATGGAGACGCTTATCAAATGTACTAATCTTCTTCACCAGTTGATCACAAAACGTGATAACATGTATCTTAACACCTTTTTCTAAACAACAAATGATATACATTTTATAAACTGTATATAATTATGTTGTAGCGAATGTGAGAACCGAATTATTTTATATAACATTATATGTTGATGGTCACTGATGATTGCTTTAAATCGACCTAGAGCATGGGTACATAACCTAAAATAAATCAAGTCACCTCCATACAAAATTATCTCCGTCTTGCATGAAGATCAAAAAATTCCGATCAGGCGTGCCCAAGGTTTTCTTCATACCGAACCGTTGTCCCAGTCACGTGGAATACCGAGTCCAGGTAACACAATATTGAACATTCCGTTCAATGTTCCGTGACATTAGATACAAGCGGTGTATGAAGTTCAGTTATCAAAACGGATGACACAGTTTGAAATACTTCTTATGTTTTTCACACACTTTGATAAGTGAAACGACCTACTCAGAAGTGTGCATATATCACAACAGAGCGACGTATTACAAGAAGGAAATATCAAAAAAATTTCGAAAATGAGACGAGGAACGTAAATGAAGTTAACTTACAAGGTAAGGGACATTTTTATACAACAAATCTCCCTATTTCGTTTTCTTTGCAACTATTCAGTGTAACACAAACTATTCACATCAATCGTTTCTATGCTAAATGTTAGAGTTATGACATTTAACATAAACGATAATCGATTTTGCCCATTAAGTGTTTAAATTAAGACTGTGTCAAAAGTGTTTGGCTATGTTTAGAAATTTGTTCCCATCGATGATCTGGTCGCTGCTAGCCTTTGCATCCATAAAAATATTGGTTCCTGTCCTAGTTTAACAACGCTTTGGACCATCGGGTACATATATTACGTGCTTCTTGGACAAACAAAATCCGAGCAAGCAATTAAACAAATAAAAAAAAATAAACATTCATCTCTGTCTGTCTGTCTGATTATATATATATATATATATATATATATATATATATATATATATATATATGGGGGGGGAATCCGAATGGAAATCACTAACCTCTTCGTGTCAGTGACCTTTTTAACCTCTTTTTTACTCTTTGCGTGTCAATTGATCGTTTTCATCGCGTGTCAATTAATCGTTTTACCTGAAGACATCGTAAACCTCAGTGTGAAGCTATGTCATGTTCTAGGCCAATTAAATACTACAGACCCTTCTAGTTAAGGTTGCTAGCAAACAGTTTTCTGTCCATCTCACCTGGATAGTGGAAAAGTTTCGCATTTTTTCCTTAGATTCTTGTCCAGTATACGGAGGTTTTACTTCGTTTGGGACGGTCCACTATCCTTCTCTTACAAAGTCAAGGAGTGAAAGACAGTCCAATATTGTCGAGCATATAATTCTATTTACATCGTCCGTTCCTGGTACACCAAGTTACTATTATTGTAAAACTTTCTCTATGAAGTTAAAAGAGAAAGTCCAACAAGTAAGCACTCTTTTTCTTCAGGAACTAAAAATAGCTCCAAAATATTCATATGCAAAAAATCAATATATAAATAAAGTAACCAGAACCAAACAGTACGGTTACTAGCACAAGATGTTTGTCTTTGAGTGATTATGAAGTTATGAATTTACCTGTGAGTGATTATGAAGTTATAAATTTACCTGTGTGGACGGCAAGCCATCAGATTGTCTTACGGAAGTCAAGCAATGCCAGTTTCAGTATATCAAACTGAAAGAAAATCAGTACAAAATTTAGTAATATAAACCCAATCTTCGAAAGCCAAGGTTCCAAAATGTAGATCGGATCATATCGGAACCTTGGCTAACGAATACGAGGGTTTTTATTGATATAAAATCAGCCTTTGATACTTTTAAAAATTGCCAAGTGATTGAAACAAGAGTCACAAGTTTATTTTAAAACTTTCACGACAACTGGATTGCAAATATCGACGTTATAAAGAATTCAATGTTTGCATGCTACCAGGGAACAAATAACAAAAACATCATTTAGTTCCCTATGTTAAGTGTTACACAGTACATTTTATCTGCTTACGCAGATCGGGCGGGTAAGCTTTCTTTTGTACCCTATACAGCAATGATTCACGCCTGAACGGGGATTGAAACTGGTTAACAATCCAATCAAGTCCATGTTATTCGATAGTTGACTGGCAAATACCGCCGTTAAGCAATTACATACGATTTTTCTTTATCTACAATAGACAGAGCTGAACTCGTTAAACGGGTTATAGCTAGATCAAGTCAGTTTTTCTTACAGCCCCTGGGGAGGCATTTCCTATTCGAAACTGAAAATTATTGCTCATACAATAAATCATGAGGGGAAGTAGACACGTATTCAGATGTATTGGTATGGAAAATTTTGTTACTTTCAGTGATGTTGATATGAAGGGAAAATATCACCCTACCGGTGAATTTTAGGTGCAGATATTCCTCACTGTTAAACTAAACTATGGTTTGGAGTAACACATTTACTCAGACATTGTAATCAACTCTGCCTTACCAGTAGGTAGCGGATGATTTTTATGTGACTCTTCATTTAACATGTCCATATGTTCATCTTTCTAACTAGAATTTTTTCTTTTTAACTTCATTATATAAGTTCGGCAACCAGTCGGCCAGTTAGTCTCTCGCTCAACATGTCATTGCCTAAAATTCTCAAGCAATAAAGTTTCTTGGGTTTGCTTAACCTAATAAATGAACATTAGCAAGATTCTGTTTATTCAATTTAGTTCCTCGTATGTATTCACTATATTGTCTGTCTCTATGTATGCTTGACAACATGGGATCTTTTTTTCTCTTCGATCAAGCACGAAGTATTCCGCTTGATCTTGACTTAGGACTGCGAATTTATGCTTATCTAACATTTGCCTGAGTGCCATTAGCTCTCAAGATGATAAGGCTGAATAGTAAGCACTGGAAACCCGTGTCGATAATAAAAATCAAGTAATGGTATCGCCCGTTTTTTTATGATCTACAGATCGTTTCCAGCGTTATCGATATCAGTTCTAATTTATTCAGTATTGATAAGAAGATTATTGGTTTTCGCCATAGAACGAATGCAGTACAACATAAAATTATGTATGTAAATCAGGCATTGATTGTTCATTTTTAAATTGCCTCATACGGGCACCACAGTCAACATATTCAGAATCGTTTTATTGCCAAAAGCCCAAAGCTACAGGCATGAATAATCTAAAAATAAACATATTTTTAAAAACTTGCTTTTACATTACAAACGTGAAATAGGAACAAATGCTGTACCAAACATGCATAAGATATGAGCTGCTTCCAAAAATAGCAATCGTGAATATGAGCTGCTTCCAAAAATAACAATCGTGAATATGAGCAGCTTCCAAAAAGAGCAATCGTGAATATGAGCTGCTTCCAACAAATAGCAATCGTGAATATGAGTAACTTCTGTGCATAAAATGCGTCAAAACTAAAAGCTAAGTATCAGAAAAGCAACACAAGACATGTATCGTAAAAGGAGAACAAAAGCTTTAAAGGAAAATAATTATGTGCAAAAAATATTTGCAACTGACATATTCTTATGTGGGAATGAGTAGGTTGTTTCCCCGTAAAATAAATATATTAGTTAACTACTTTATGGTGGAAAATCCAAATGCACAGATTTACTTCCTTATATCTGTTAATCTTCTTAATTTGGTCGTGGTTGGTTAGTTGAAGTGTTAAGGACAGAAGCTATTCGACTATGTTTTTATTTACTCTTTTTGTCATATAGATTATCCATTGATTTCAAAGACTAATGACCTTAAGACTAATTCCAATCAAGTGCAACTGTAGCGAAAAACATCTTAATTGAATGCTAGAAAATCAAGTACGGCTCAATGTAAACTCCCAATCGCATCTACAAAAGCCTTTGATTTTTAATTTCTTCATCTAATATCATATATCTTACCTTAGATTTATTTATTTCGTTAAAGATATTTTAAGCAACATAAACGAAAATAATAAGAGCAACACCGACATCATTAAGACAACTAATACTACTACCTCTATTGATATGAATATCACGTTAATGATGATCAAGCCATCATCATCATCATCATCATCATCATCGGTAGTAGTAGTTGCTGTTGTTATATCACTATTATTAGTTTATTCAAGAAGAATAAATTTTCCTGCACTAAAACGTTACTGTTTTAAATTTGCCACACCCTCCACTAAAAGGGATCTTATTCAAGTATAAATAGTGATCAGATTCAGCATTGTTAGAATTAGAAGCTATCCAGTGCGTGTAGAAACTGAACTTCGAAGAGAGCATAGGGTCAAATAGTCAGGCATCTCTTGTATTGATATCCTTTCTTTTCTGAAACTAGGATGATTGTCCTCTTAAAAAAAAAAACCGGTCGTCTCTAAATAGTCCGTAAGTCTTGCCTTGTGTTTCTTATTAAGCGTACACATTGTTTAGTTTATCACTAATTCTAGCCTTGTGTTTGCTATTAAACGTACACATTGTTTAGTTTATCACTAATTCTAGCCTTGTGTTTGCTATTAAACGTACACATTGTTTAGAGTATCACTAATTCTAGCCCTGTGTTTGCTACTAAATGTACACATTGTTTAGTTTATCACTAATTCTAGCCCTGTATTTGCTACTAAACGTACACATTGTTTAGTTTATCACTAATTCTAGCCCTGTGTATGCTACTGCGCGTACACATTGTTTAGTTTGTCTCAAAATCTAGCCCTTTGTTTCCTACTAAATGTACACACAATTCTAGTCCTGTACCTTGCTACTAAACATAGGTATTGTTTAATTTACGACTAATTATAGCCCTGTGTTTGCTACTAAACGTACAGACCGCTCCGATGGCTTAGTGGTTAGAGCGTCCGCCTTGGATGCAGGAGGTTGCGAGTTCAAACACCAGCCGAGTCATTCCAAAGACTTATAAAAATGGTACTAACAGCTGCCTCGCTTGCTACGAAACCTACACATTAGGTTAGTGTTAGGACTGGTCGTTCTGGTGTCAGGATAATGTGAATGTGTGGGCAATGATGCTACATGTCTGCGGCATGATGCCCCTGTGCTAGACATCACTATAAACTGCACTCATCGTAGCGATATGACTGCAAAATTGTTAAAGCTAGGTTAAAAATCTAAATCACACACACACACACACACACATACACACACACACACACACCCACACACTAAACGTACACATTGTTTAGTTCATCACTAAATCTAAATCACACACACACACACACACACACACACACACACACACACACACACACACAATAAACGTACACATTGTTTAGTTCATCACTAAATCCAGCTTTGTGTTTGCTGCTAAACGTACACATTATTTAGTTTATTTCTAGTTCTAGCCCTGTGTTTGCTACTAAACGTACGTATTGTTTAGTTCATCGCCAATTCTAGCCCTGTGTTTGCTACTAAACGTACGTATTGTTTAGTTCATCACCAATTCTAGCCCTGTGTTTGCTACTAAACGTACACATTGTTTAGTTCATCACTAAATCCAGCTTTGTGTTTGGTGCTAAACGTACACATTGTTTAGTTTATTTCTAGTTCTGGCCCTGTGTATGCTACTGTGCGTACTCATTGTTTTGTTTATCGCAAAATCTAGCCCTGTTTGTGACTAAACGTACACATCATTCTAGCCCTGTGCTTGCTACTAAACATACATATTGTTTAGTTTATCACTAATTCTAGCCTTGTTTTTGCTACTAAACGCACACATTGTTTAGTTTATCACTATTTCTATCCTTATGTATATAT
>JAECUM010079365.1:0-15878 GCA_016617855.1 Megalonaias nervosa | reverse complement strand
CTTGAGGACGTCTAGGAGGCTGTATCCTGATGTTAAGTTTGGAGATGATCAGCCTGTGGTCAGTCCAGCACTCAGCTCCACACATAGCCTTCGTCACTTTGACGTCCTGCCTGTCTTTCTGTCGCACTATGACGTAGTCGAGCAGATGCCAGTGCTTGGAGCGTCTTGTTGCCAAGTGGTAGGCGGAAGACAGAGTTGGTGATGAGCAGTTCGTGCGCTGCACAAGTTTCCAGCAGTAGGAGGCCATTGCTGTTACAGCTGTTTCCCAACACTCCTTCCCATGAGGTGTGATCTGCGCCAACCCGGGCGTTAAAGTCACCAAGGATGAGTTTATCTGTTCTGGGCAAGGCAGCAATAGTGGATCTCAGTTCATCGTAGAACTTGTCCTTGATCTCATCAGGATTTGTCAGTGGTGGGGCGTAGGCGCTGGCTAGTGTGGCATATCGCTTTCTTGGGAGCGGCAGTCGAACGGTCATCAGACGATCGTTGATGCCTTTAGGTGGGCCGACTGTCTTGTTGACCAGGTTGGACTTGATGGCAAACCCAACTCCAGCCTCGCGACGTTCTTCCTCTCTGCGTCCAATCCAAAACTAAAACTATTGTAAAAGCTTTGGTAAAGACTCTTTTATACTTATTAGCCTTCCCATAAGTCTGACAGAGGGTAAATTTTATGTATGGATTGTTATAAGATGTTATGCACGAGATTCAACAGTTCAAATCTTCTGTCACCCTGAAAGTCAGTTGGTTTTAGAGAGAGCGTTCATCAAACTTTGAAGTGCATGATTCGGTCGTATTGCTTTGATATAGGAAAGGATTGGGCTGAGGATGCTCATTTGCTTTTGTTTACTATTAGGGATTAGGTTCAAGAATTATAGAGGTTTTTGTCGTTTATAACTTTTTGTTGGACATACTGTTCGTGTACCACTGAAATTATTAAAAATGAACATACCTTCAAGTGAAGTTTCGAAGATTAATTTTCTTGATATGTCTTTGATTTCATATTTAAATTGCTAGAGGCCTGTGAAGTAGCCAAAAATAATATTCACTCTGCTCAGTCAAAAATTAAATTAAAGAATGACAGAAAATACAAAAGAAAGGAGTTTTCAACCTAGTGATATAACACTGGCACTCTTGCCCGTATCTTAAAATCCTCTTCGGGTTAAATGATATGGTCCTTATACAAATTAAAAAAATATATGATTCAAATTTTATCATTTACATTCCTGGGAGGCGGAAACAGAAACAGTTTTATTACATAAATATGTCAAAGGAGAATTTTGATAGACATAGCATAGTCAATTATTCAATAAACTTAGTTGTACCTGTCCCACACAGTGAGGACGTAAACGATGGAATGCAGTCTAACTGTAGTGACTGATTTAACCTATATTCAGAATTCGGAAATCGTACGCTATCTGGACGAGAATTATTCACATCTAGAACAACAGGAAATGAGTGCAATAAAACTATCTAAATATGAGCACTTGTTTCCTGATATTCCAACACAAACAAATAAAATCTATAATGACGTTAATTTTGTAGATTATACACCCGTGAAACAGCATTCTGACAGGATAAATCCTCCTAAACAGGAATATTTGTAAAGAAGAAATTCAGCATTTACTGGAGAATGATATAATTGAACCAAGTTAAAGTAACCGGAGTTTACTGTATATTCTGTATGTGCATAATCCAGATAATATATTCCGTATTTGTACTGACTAAAGAAAAGTCAAAAGTGTCACAAAAATGGATTCAAAGCCAGGAATAGACGATTGCATCAACAAAATTGGAAATGTCAAATATGCCAACAAGTGTGACCTTTTAAAAAGATTCTGGCACATTGCACTCTCCGGAAGAGCAAAAGAAATTTCGATATTTGCAGTTTACAGATGGGCTTTGTCAGCAAGTTGTTCCCTTTGGGATGCAAAAATTCGCAGGGAACATTCCAACTTCTAAAAATTGACATTTGGCCTAGACAACTGATGAGTACATCGATGAGATCGATAACTCGATTTTCATTAACAATTCTAAAGGTTAATTTACTGGGTAAAAGTGAGTTTTTCGATGTTTGTGTCACATTTTTAGAAGATATTGTGGAACAAGGTGAAATTGAACCTGTAGAAGTTAAGATCAAGGCTATCTCTGATTTACCAGAAAAAAAAAGACAAATGATGCAATTTTTGGGCATGGCTGGATATTATCGGAAACTTTGCTTAAAGTTTTATATCATTGTATAATTGACGATCCTCTGAAAAATTTCTTGAGTATGATAAGAGTAAAATGTACCTAATATATCTTAATCAATCCCTGACACACGTGATCCCTTGCTGGATCCAGTGCACTTGAAAGGATTGTTATTCGCCATATGATTTGTATTCTTTATATATATATATATATATATATATATATATATATATATATATATATATATATTACTAATTATGACCAAATGATAAAATTTTCTTTTGGGAGGCTATAATAGGTCATTCCAGCTTGTCAAGACAAGACAGAATTTCTTTGATGTAGTTTTAAAAGAAGCAAGGGTAAGGAATTCCAAACGGTATGTGCTGATATAGAAAAGCGATTTTGAATTGGCGGGTTTTCTTCCACAGAGTTTGGAATTCCTTGTTAGTTGTTTTTTGACACAGTATATGGTGATCTTGGTTCAATTAAGTTAGAGATATAAATAGTCATTGTAGACGTGAAAACAAAATGTTTGATTAAATGGTAATAGAAAGTTTTCGAATTAATTTGGGCGAATGTTTTCTGGAGTGTGTCATTTCTGGATAGATTATAATTGGATGCATTTTCCCATATGGTAAAGCCGTAGTTTCTCAGAAATAGTATATATCCCCAAAAATAAAGTTCAAGCTACTGGGGGAGGTAGAAATTTCGACAGAATTTTTTTAGAGTTGACGAACATTGCACATATGCGATCGATGTGTGTATTCCAGCTGAGATTTTGATCAGTGTAAATAACAATAAGTTTATTTTATTTGATTTTGCGTCGCTGATGCCAAACTGATAGTATCCAGTCGAGGCAAGAGATTTGCCAGGTGAATGCAGTGCAGAGTCATCAGCGAAAAGATCGGTTAGAGTACACTGTATACAAGGCTAAATCACTGATAAACAGTACAAAAAGAAGAGGTCCTAATATAGATCCAGGAGGAACATTACTTAAAATGTGACCTTAAGCGTGTACAGGCATACATGAACTTAGCAATTTTACATTCAGTCTAGACTTGCATGAAATTCTGAGTTTTTAGAGCGTCCGCCTCAAATGCGGAGGCCGCGGGTTTGAACCCCGGCCGAGTCATATCAAAGACATTAAAATGGTACTAACACCTGCCTCGCCAGGCGCTCAGCATTAAGAGCTTAGTGTTAGGACTGGTCGACCTGGTGTCAGTGTAATGTGACTGGGTGGGACATCATACTACATGTCTGCGGCATGATGCCCCAGTGCTAGACATCACTATAAACTGCCACAATGCAGACATCGTAGTGATATGTGACTGAAAAATTATTAAAGCTACGCTAAAAATCCAAATCATGCATAAACATGAACATCTGAGTACTACAATTCATATAGGCATGCATTAATTTCACAGTATTACAACAGATACATGTATACATAGATTTCACAGTATTACAATCTGTCTAGATATGCATGAACTTCACAGTATTACAGTCTGTCTAGATATGCATGAACTTCACAGTATTACAGTCTGTCTAGATATGCATGAACTTCACAGTATTACAGTCTGTCTAGATATGCATGAACTTCACAGTATTACAATCTGTCTAGATATGCATGAACTTCACAGTATTACAATCTGTCTAGATATGCATGAACTTCACAGTATTACAGTCTGTCTAGATATGCATGAACTTTACAGTATTACAGTCTGTCTAGATATGCATGAACTTCACAGTATTACAGTCTGTCTAGATATGCATGAACTTCACAGTATTACAATCTGTCTAGATATGCATGAACTTCACAGTATTACAGTCTGTCTAGATACGCATGAACTTCACAGTATTACAATCTGTCTAGATATGCATGAACTTCACAGTATTACAGTCTGTCTAGATATGCATGAACTTCACAGTATTACAGTCTGTCTAGATATGCATGAACTTCACAGTATTACAATCTGTCTAGATATGCATGAACTTCACAGTATTACAGTCTGTCTAGATACGCATGAACTTCACAGTATTACAATCTGTCTAGATATGCATGAACTTCACAGTATTACAATCTGTCTAGATATGCATGAACTTCACAGTATTACAGTCTGTCTAGATACGCATGAACTTCACAGTATTACAATCTGTCTAGATATGCATGAACTTCACAGTATTACAATCTGTCTAGATATGCATGAACTTCACAGTATTACAATCTGTCTAGATATGCATGAACTTCACAGTATTACAGTCTGTCTAGATATGCATGAACTTCACAGTATTACAATCTGTCTAGATATGCATGAACTTCACAGTATTACAGTCCATAAATATCGATACATATGTAGTCTTAATAAGATATCTCACAAACTTCGTAAGTTATTTTATATGCAGTTTTAATCAAGCTAACTTATGAAGTTTTTACGCTCTCTTATAGAATTATCTTATGAACTATGTATGACAAAGTTGCAAGTATATTTATTCGGCTCGCTTTATTTGAAACAGTGCTATGAAGACACGCATAATATGAGATTGCATCCGTAACAATTAACTCAAGAACATACCTGCTTATATAGATAAAATGACTCCATGTTAATCTCAAAGGCGCATGGGGTGTAAACGTGAAGTTAACCAGAAATGCCGCTGATGTTCTGTATTGAATGTTATCAGTGGGGTGTGAAATAAATTACAAAAAAAGCGCTTAGAAATTTCGAGGTCAATGCAAGGCATACAAATAATATTGTCGGGTTCAAAGAGGTAATCTAACAATATGATATCTTGTTTACCTTCATATTTCATTCTAAGCTAGTAAGTAATCACCCATTAAAGAACGAACACACTCTTCTTCACGTTTTTTTTTTTAAAATCTTTTTTCTTGTTTTATTTCTTATTTTTATCACAGAATATTATTGCTTCGCCATGAGTTTAAATGAGAGAAAATAAAAACAAAATGTTTGTAATAATAATAATAATAATAATAATAATAATAATAATAATCATAAAGAGGCTATCCAAGTAGTTTAAAATTACAAAAATCTACTTTTGGGTCCTATATACATAAAAAGTATTTATATTAAATATTAAAGAATACTTTTGTAAGCATGTACAACACAATAATATTCCTTGCTAATTAAACAAACCCTACAATTAAGGAACCAAACAACAAATTGAGAGTAAACAATGTAATTTAACATAAGGAAAATATATACAAGGACAATACTACATTACAAGACAACGGAACTTAATTTGATTTATAAGAAATAAAAATCGCAATTCCTTGAAAAAAATATCTACCGACTTTGAAAGAGGCGTGACCTTACCTGACGCCATTTCTAATAAGGACTATTTGAAACGCAATTGCCAGTTTGAACTCACGTCAGATAAAGGAATGTAATTGGTTTCTTTCTTTTCACGCTTAGATGATTCACGTCCTTATTCAAGTTTTTATACGACAGGGCGTATACTCTGTCGGTATGAATAGGAGTCAAAATTACACAGCTAAATCTGCCTTTGGTAAACATTTCATTTAGTATACACTCCTGTTTTTATGAAAACTATTTTATACGTCAATACAAGTCATCAGCATTAATATTCCACCGTCACGTTCTCAACATGGTTTTGAGTTAAATAGGGTGCACAGACAGTATAAAATTATTTGCAAAAGATAATTTTACAGAGGAAACATCGTTTATAAATCGGGGACTTAATTCCGTTGAAAGCAATCGTATCTGGAATTACATACAGGTTAAACGAGCTTTTCACCGCCCGATTTTAAGAACTATGTAGAAGGAAAGTTCTTAAGGACATTAGTTTTCGTTTTGCACTACATAACAGGATTATTGAGGAACGTGTTATACATTAGTTGGATTGATAGCTATACGTCATAAAGGTAATTAGTTGCCCCAGAGAGGGGATACAGTAGTAGTAGTAGTAGTACTACTACTACTACTAATAATAATACATGTACTACTACTACTACAATTACTACTACTGATTGCAATAATCAACTTGTCTACTTCCTTAGGGTATACATTATGCATGAATTCGTTTTGTGACTATCATATGACTTTTTATATGTACATAAAGAAAAGAATCAATATTTTTTCTCAGTAATACTAAGTTTGAGCAACAAAGGAAGTTTTAATGGGAATGATATAAAGTAGTTCCAAATAAACGATTTTCATTGTATCTAGAGGCTTCGAATTTTGCTAACTCATCGTTTTCATTGTCTAAAGTATTAAATTTATATTCTAATAAATACATACATAGATACATACATAGATACATACATAGATACATACATACATGCATACATACATACATACATACATACATACATACATACATACATATACCTGGTTAGAGCATCCGCCTCGGATGTGGGAGGTCACTGGTTCGAACCCCAGCCGAATCACACCAAAGACTTTTTAAAATGTTAATTGCAGCTGCTTCGCTTGGCGCTCAGCATTAAGCGGCTAGCGTTAGGACTGGTCAGGATAGCATAACTTGGTATGACATGATGCTACATGTCTGGGGCTAGACATCACCATAAACTGACACATTGCAGTTATCGTAGTGATATTGGTACAATTTTCAAATTGTTAAAACTACGTTAAAAACCCGAACTACCTTATACCAACTATCCAGTTTGTTTTTGTCTCATAACAGCTGCTGTTGGTTGGGGTTGGGGATATAGTAAGGGTTACAAGTAAGCTGTCAGATTTGTGTTCTTCATTAACATCTCTGTCCACGCAGTTGACTCAGTGCCTGCAATGTTTGGTGGCCATTACTTCATTCCTTTCATGAAAGCAATTTTAGAAATTCACTTGAAAAATATCACGCTCTTAGTGACTTTTCTGAATTAAGATCAACATGAATAATTATTTTCATTGTTTGAGTACCTTATTATTTCGAACTACACGTTATGAAATCCTATACAACTATTGTCTGTCTACGCACGTTCCCATCTTGGATTTATCTTTGTAGCAACTCAAGACTTCTTAATTGTTTTTCTTCTCACCAAATAAAGAGGGAAACGCTTCATTGTCACCCAAATGTAACACATTCACCTAATTAAGAGAATTATTTATCTTCCGTATGAGTTTCTTTAAGAAAGTGAGGGTTTGCAAATGATTGGGTTCCCTTTTAGGACATGAAATGATTGAGTCCTTTTTTTTTATCAGAAGTGATTAAAACATATTTTTATCACCTTTTTATTTATTTCACCTCCATTTTGCAGAATAATTGCAAATGATGAAAATTGCAAGCAAACGGTGTCATATATTTGCCATCTTCGCCATGTTTATATCGACCGGTGCACAAACAACAACAGGACTTACAACCAGTTCCTTAGCGCCTATAGTGGAAACAATAAGTTCCACTGAAACAACATTAATTGGAGCATCGTACACCACAATGAGTGCCACTGAAACAACATCTGCTGCTGCTTTAGCAACAATACTTCTTGGAGAAACAACAAGTAGTGTATCCAGCACGATGATTAGCGAAACTACAACAACAGCAAGTAGAGCAAGCACGACCACTGGCGATGTAAGCATAACAAC
The DNA here is from genome assembly GCA_016617855.1 of Megalonaias nervosa. Lineage (NCBI taxonomy): Eukaryota > Metazoa > Mollusca > Bivalvia > Unionida > Unionidae > Megalonaias > Megalonaias nervosa. The sequence continues at coordinate 8,118 of JAECUM010079365.1, read as the reverse complement.
TGCTGTGACAGAAACTCCCACTTATAGCAATACCATAACAACTATCACAGGACAAATCAACACCACAGTGCCTACAACTGTTACAACAAGCGAGACAACTGTAACAGTTGTCAGCGGATCCACGACAGCCTACACAATAAATGCTAATGGAACAATATCGACCCTCGCGGGTGCAACAACAGTTCCCGAGGGACAAACAAATAGCGTATCTAGCACGATAATTAGCGAAACTGCGACCACCCCAAATAATGCAGGAACAACCACAGGTGTTGTAAGCATAACAAATGTTGTGACAGGAACTACCGGACAAACCAATTCCACAGTGCCTACAACTGTTACAGCAAGCGAAAACACAAAAACCGTTGTCGAGGAACCAACTTCAACTTACATACCAACGAATACCTCTGAAACAGTATCGACTGGATCAGAAATAATAACAGCATTTACAACCATTTCCTCAGCGCCTACAACCGAAACAACAAATGACACTTACAGTACAACAGACACGGGAGCAACACCATCGTATACCACAATGAATGCCACAGAAACAATATTAAACGGCACGTTTGTAACAACACCTCTAGGCGAAACAACAAATAGTGTATCCAGCACGATGGTGAGCGAAACTGCAACAACAGCAAGCACAACCGCTGGTGATATGAATATAACAACTGCTGTCACAGGAACCACCACTGATAGTAATACCATAACAATTAGCACGGGGCAACCATATACCACAGTGCCTACAACTATTACCGTAACAACTGTCACCGGACAAACCAATTCCACAGTGCCTATCACGGATAGTAATACCATAACAATTAACACGGGGCAACCAAATACCACAGTGCCTACAACTGTTACAACAACCGACACCACCGTAACAGTTGTCACGGGACCAGCAACAACGTACGCAACAACCAATGTCTCTGAAACAGGACCAGCTATCTCAGGAACAACAACAGCCTTTACAACCAGTTCCTTAGCGCCTACAACCGAAACAACAAATGGTACTTCCGGTACGACAATCACGGGAGAAACGACATCGTACACCACAATGAGTGTCACTGAAACAACATCAATTGGCTCCTTTGCAACAACACTTCTTGGAGAAACAAAAAGTAGCGTATCCAGCACGATGGTTAGCGAAACTGCAACAACAGCAAGTAGAGCAAGAACGACCACTGGTGATGTGAGCATAACAACTGCTTTGACAGGAACTCCCACTGATAGTATTACCGTAACAACTACCACAGGACAAATCTACACCACAGTGCCTACAACTGTTACAACAAGCGACACCATCGTAACAGCTGTCAGTGGATCCTCAACAGACTACACAACAGTAAGTGCCAATTCAACAATATCGACCGGAGCGGGTACATCAACAGTTCCCGATGGAACAACAAATGGCATATCTAGCACGATAATTAGCGAAACTGCAACAACTCCAAATAGTGCAGGAACATCCACTGGTGCTGTGAGCATAACACCTACTGTGACAGGAACTACCACGGATAGTAATACCATAACAATTAACACGGGGCAACCAAATACCACAGTGCCTACAACTGTTACAACAACCGACACCACTGTAACAGCTGTCACGGGACTAATGACAACGTATGCAACATCCGATGCCCCTGAAACAGGACCAACTGTCTCTGAAACAACAACATCATTTACAACCAGTTCCTCAGCACCTACAATCAAAACAACAAATGGTGCTTCCGGTACAACAGTCACAGGAGGAACGACATCGTACACCACAATGAGTGTCACTGAAACAACATCAATTGGCTCCTTTGCAACAACACTTCTTGGAGAAACAACAAGTAGTGTACCCAGCACGATGGTTAGTGAAACTGCTACAACAGCAAGTACAGCAAGAACGACAACTGATGATGTAAGCATAACAACTGCTGTGACAGGAACTCCCACTGATAATATTACCGTAACAACTACCACAGGACAAATCTACACACAGTGCCTACAACTGTTACAACAAGCGACACTACTGTAACAGTTGTCAGTGGATCCTCAACAGACTACACAACAGTAAGTGCCAATTCAACAATATCGACCGGAGCGGGTACATCAACAGTTCCCGATGGAACAACAAATGGCGTATCTAGCACGATAATTAGCGAAACTGCAACAACTCCAAATAGTGCAGGAACATCCACTGGTGCTGTGAGCATAACAACTACTGTGACAGGAACTACCACGGATAGTTTCACCGTAACAACTGTCACGGGACAAACCAATTCCACAGTGCCTATCACGGATAGTAATACCATAACAATTAACACGGGGCAACCAAATACTACAGTGCCTACAACTGTTACAACAACCGACACCACTGTAACAGCTGTCACGGGACCAATGACAACGTACGCAACATCCGATGCCTCTGAAACAGGACCAACTGTCTCAGAAACAACAACAGCATTTATAACCAGCTCCTCAGCGCCTACAACCAAAACAACAAATGGTACTTCCGGTACAACAGTCACAGGAGGAACGACATCGTACACCACAATGAGTGTCACTGAAACAACATCTATTGGCTCCTTTGCAACAACACTTCTTGGAGAAACAACAAGTAGTGTACCCAGCACGATGGTTAGTGAAACTGCAACAACAGAAAGTACAGCAAGATCGACAACTGATGATGTAAGCATAACAACTGCTTTGACAGGAACTCCCACTGATAGTATTACCGTAACAACTACCACAGGACAAATCTACACCACAGTGCCTACAACTGTTACAACAAGCGACACCACCGTAACAGTTGTCAGTGGATCCTCAACAGACTACACAACAGTAAGTGCCAATTCAACAATATCGACCGGAGCGGGTACACCAACAGCTCCCGATGGAACAACAAATGGCGTATCTAGCACGATAATTAGCGAAACTGCAACTTCTCCAGATAGTGCAGGAACAACCACTGGTGCTGTGAGCATAACAACTACTGTGACAGGAACTATAACGGATAGTTTCCCCTTAACAACTGTCACGGGACAAACCGATTCCACAGTGCCTACCACGGATAGTAATACCATAACAATTAACACGGGGCAACCAAATACCACAGTGCCTACAACTGTTACAACAACAGACACCACTGTAACAGTTGTCACGGGACCAGTGACAACGTATGCAACATCCGATGCCTCTGAAACAGGACCAACTGTCTCAGAAACAACAACAGCATTTACAATCAGTTCATCGGTTCCTACAACCGAAGCAACAAATGGTACTTCCGGTACAACAGACACCGGAGGAACGACATCGTACACCACAATGAGTGTCACTGAAACAACATCAATTGGCTCTTTTGCAACAACACCTCTTGGAGAAACAACAAGTAGTGTATCCAGCACGATGGTTAGTGAAAATGCAACAACAGCAAGCAGAGCAAGAACGACAACTGGTGATGTGATTATAACAACTGATGTGGCAGGAACTCCCACTGATACCGTAACAACTATCACAGGACAAACTGTTACAACAAGCGACACCACCGTAATCGTAGTTAGTGGATCCTCGACAATGTACACAACAGCAAGTGCCAATGGAACAATATCGACCGGAGCGGGTACATCCACAGTTCCCAATGGAACAACAAATGGCGTATCTAGCACGATAATTAGCGAAACTGCGACAACCCCAAATAGTACAGGAACAACCACTGGCGTTGTGAGCATAACTACTGTGACAGGAACTACCACGGATAGTTTCACCGTAACAACTGTCACGGGACAATCCAATTCCCCAGTGTCTACAACTGTTACAGCAAGAGACACCACCATAACAGTTGTCACCGAACCAACGACAGCTAACACAACACCCAATTCTTCTGAAATTGTATCGACTGGCCCAGAAACAATAACAGCAGTTACAGGCAGTGCCACAGCGCCTACAACCGAAACAACAAATAGCACTTCCATAACAACAGTCACGAGACCAACGACGACGTATTCTACACTGAGTACCACTGAAACAACACCACTTGGCTCGTTAGCATCAACACCTCTTGGTGAAACAACAAGCAGTGTATCCAGCACGATGATTAGCGAAACTGGGACAACTGCAAGTAATGCAAGTGCAGAGACTGATGTTGTGAGCATGACAACTACGACTGTCAGTAATACCGCAACATTTGTTACTGGAAAAATCAATACTGCAGTGTCTTCATCTGTTATGCCAAACAACGCCACCGAAACAGGTATAACGGGACCAACGACATCTTACCCAGCAAGTAGTACACCTGAAACAACATCGACCAGTGGAAGAATAATAACAGGATTTACAACAAATACCACTGCACCTACAACCGAAATGCCAAACAGCACCAACGTAACAAAAGTCACGGGACCAACGACGACGTTCACAAGAACCATTGCCACTGAAATAACATCGACTAGCACAACACTTCCTGTGGGAACAACAAATAGTGTATCTAGCACGATAGTTAGCGAAGCTGGGACAACAGGAAGTAGTTCAAGCACACTAACTAATGATATGAGCATAACAACTGCCATGACGGGAACAAGTAATACCACTGATAGCCATACCGTAATAACTGACACTGGACCAGCCAATACCACAGTGCCTACAACTGTTTTAACAAAAGACACCAGCGTAACAGTTGCCTCAGGACAAACAACTAGTTACACAATAACCAGTCCGTCTGAAACAACATCGACCGGCACGGTGTCAACATCAGCATTTACAAGTAGTACTACAGCGCCTGTGACTGTAACAACAAATAACATCACAGTAATTGCTTTCACGGAACCAACGACAATGTACACACCAATTAGTGCCTCCGAAACAGTATTATCCGGTTCGGTGGCAACAACACTTCCTGTTGGAACTACAAATAGTGTATCTAGCACGGTAGTTACCGAAACTGGGGCACCAGCAACTAGTGCAAGCACAACGATTGGTGATGTGAGCAAAATAAGTGCCGTGACAGGAACATCTATTGGCACTAGCTCGGGTAGTAATACCTTAACAGTTGTCACAGGACTAACTAATACCACAGCACCTACAGTTGTAACAGCAAACGGAACAACTGCAATGAATTCCACGGGATCTACGATAACTTACAGAACAACTAGTTTCTTTGGAGAAACATCGACCAGCGCAGGGGTAACAACTGGAAGTACAACCAGTACAATGACGCCTACGACGAGTAGCGCCACTGGTACTGCTAACATTATTTCGTCAACTATGGCAACCTCCTCGTTTACAACGAGTGGTTCAGGAGCAAATACAAGTGATATTAGTACGACAGGCAGTACTTTTCTGACTAGTATGATCGGAACAACGGGAGGCGTGACCACATCTTCAACTAGCAGTCAACAAACAACAAGCACAAAATCAAGTGTTACAGTTACATCAACTAGCAGCACAGGAACCATAACGGCTAATACTATTCCACATAGTACAACTGACCGAGGAATAACACAGACATCTGAAACGACAACTACATATGAATCCACTATAGGAGGTAACTATTTCAAACTAAGAGTAGAATTTGAATCAACGAGAGAGAGAGAGAGAGAGAGAGAGAGAGAGAGAGAGAGAGAGAGAGGACAAATAATGGTAGATATGACAAAACATTGGAATAAATAGAAACGGACTCCGAGGTATACATACAGACGGATGAACGCGTACAGAATTAGAAGGACAGAAACAATTTTGCGGAAGAAGAGACTTTATAATAGTAGCTCTTAACTTTCCACAAGTATTAAGAGATTCGATTTTTGATAGACAAGCAGTTATTTTTTTTCTAGGATGTCCCAGTCTGACAAATTTAGTAAATGGTTCATGTGTGGCGTGTCCCTGCATAGCTAACAACACAGACCGTTGTGATCCCGGTTTCATGTGCGTCTGTAAACCAGAGTGGACCGGATCAACATGCGCAGTGGATGTTAATGAATGTGCAGCGAACACTTTTGACTGTTCCTCTGTATCCAACTCGGGCTGTTTGAACGAAGTTGGTGGATATACATGTGTTTGCTTTGTTGGATATGTGAGAAATGGTAGCAGATGCGAACCCACAGGTTAGTTTGAATAAAACTGTTTAAAAGCATTTATTTTAAAGTATTTTTCAATTAATCAAATGTTCATGTTATGCAACTACTGGGCAAATAAAGATCAGCGGTATTAACAGTTAGTATGTCTTGACAAAACTGATACATAACTACCTAGTGCAGTAGGACCATACCGTATCCAATTAGAAAAATTAAGATGGAAGCAACCTATTATATCCCTTCTCTTCTTTGCTTCTCCGGTCCCCATTTGGATTTGAAATTTTCGTTCTCGTCAACTCATCCTGGTGAAGCACCTTATCACGTCACTCGTGTAAATATAGTTTAGGTTACAACGGAGATCCCAAGAACCTTTAACGATGTGACTTTTAACCTCTCCCTGTATCTACCCTGGGGGCGGCATCCAAGACTGGACACGACTAATCTCAGGACATCCATAAAGAAACGAAACAGGAAGAGAAAAAGTTAAAGATGCCCTCTGCAGCGATTACTTTAAAATACATGTGGAATTTTTTCCACACTCAAATGTACGAGATGAAATAGTTTATTCTTGCTATCTAGAGTAGAGTCAGCACACTCAGAATTCTCTTCTCTAATATGATTTATCTCAAAATTCTCTTCTCGAATATGATTTATCTCAAAATTCTCTTCTCGAACATGATTTATCTCAAAATTGTCTTCTCGAACATAATTTATCTCAAAATTCTCTTCTCGAACATGATTTATCTCCAAATTCTCTTCTCGAATATGATTTATCTCAAAATTCTCTTCTCGAACATGATTTATCTCAAAATTCTCTTCTCGAACATGATTTATCTCAAAATTCTCTTCTCGAACATGATTTATCTCAAAATTCTCTTCTCGAATATGATTTATCTCAAAATTCTCTTCTCGAACATGATTTATCTCAAAATTCTCTTCTCGAATATGATTTTTCTCCAAATTCTTTTCTCCAATACGATTTATCTCAAAATGCTTTTCTGCAAGAAGATTCATCTCAGATCTCACTATTTCTAGTAAATGTATAGGGTAATAATTTCACGATATAACTACAGCACAAGTAAAAATAATTGTGATTTATTTTCATCATTGTACAGATAACAAACATGAGAATATCTCATGAATATGTACGTAATAGACCAGATGTCTACATTTATACTTATTATATACAAGAAGTCTACATTTATATTAATTATAGACAAAATGCCTGCATTCGTGTTCTTTATAGACAAGATGCCTAAATTAATATTATTTCTTCTTTTTATTTTTCAGGAAATGGCACTCTTTCACCTGTTGCGCCAGCAGGTAAGTTAAAAACAAAATCAACTCAATCACCGATCCTTAAACTTTGATATTTGTGATTTCAATTGTAGATCAACAAATGTTTACAAATTAGAGAAAAATACCTCTTCGAATTCCGTCCCTCTATCTGTCTGTTACTCTACGGCTTATTTAATTTGTCTTAATAATTTCCGTATTGTTCATACATCCATAATGCAACCCATTCCTGCTTACATCTGTCAAAAATATTCTGTATAGACTCGTACATACAACAGGTTCCAAAAGACTAAAGCTCATAATTTAGTGTTAAAAATCGTAACAGTATTGAATGTTGATTTTCTCCTCTAGAGAAAGAATTTCTGGTAGAGGTGAGCAGTAAGATGAACTTGACCTTTGCACCTGGGGAGGACATTCGGGTATCTTCGATTCATGACTTATATGTTGCTGAGGCATCCGTGGCGGTACGTATTAGGAAAGTTACTAGTAGTAGTGATAGTAGTAGACTTCGTGGAACTAGTGGTAGTAGTAGTAGTAGCAGCAGCAGTAGACATATCAGCAGACGTGTTACTAGTAGTCGAGTAAGTAATAGTAGCAACATAACTTCAAACGTGGTAGTTACTACTACTAGTGTTAATATTACTGCTACTGGTCTCATATACATCTAAACATCGATCAAATATGTCTGAAAACTTTTCATAAATTTAGAGAGAGAGAGAGAGAGAGAGAGAGAGAGAGAGAGAGAGAGAGAGAGAGAGAGAGAGAGAGA
>JAECUM010079359.1:0-11908 GCA_016617855.1 Megalonaias nervosa | reverse complement strand
TATCCACCATATTCGTGCCCTCCAACTCAGTTGATTACTTTAGTTAAACCGAGGCATTACACAAATATTTAAATAGATCAAATATATACATCACTGAAAACATTAAACCTACAAGCAATTAAGCATTGTCGATATCTGCAATATAAGATTTAACAGTGATGACTCTGTAAATAGCTTTAAAACACAAGAGTGATGTAAAAGATGATAAAAATAAACATAATAGGCAGTATGGATGGAAAATTCCTTACTTGCATTTAACGTATAAACTATACCAGAGGTATTAAAATTAGTTTATAAATTTTATGTCTAATTTCTGTATAAAAAAAAAAAAATGCCTGGTTGTGTAATAACTTTACCTACTTGGAAATAATTACTGCCTGAATGTGTAATAGTTTTTCCTGGTGGAGAATAATTACTGCCTGATTGTGTAATAAGTTTACCTGGTGGGGAATAATTACTGCCTGAATGTGTAATAACTTTACCTGGTGGGGAATAATATTTATAGTAGCACAAATTTTTAACAGTTTAATATAATCTGTAATAACTTTGAGTTTAATATTCCAAAAGTCATGAATGACATAGCTGGTAAAAACGAAACCTGTAATAACTTTGAGTTTAACATTCCAAAAGTCATGAATGACATAGTTGGTAAAAACGAAACAGTGTTGTACCATCAACAAATCAAACTGGGTTCCAGCAAAGTCTGAATTCATTTTGTTTTGTTTTTCGTGGTTTTAAAGGCACCTTTGAGCCGTTCGTGGCTATATTATGCCACGCAAATGGGAGCTATACGTGATTTCCCAATGAAAGTTCAAATTTGATAGTGATACGCGACACCATAGTTATGGTAAGAGTTTGAGTTGCGTTCCTTTCGCAATGCGAGATGATAAAGTCAAATGATTTAAACAAGAAGATTAATTGGTTGAGGAAATCCTTCTTTTTACAGGGCAACGATCGTTTGACAAAAGAAAGAATAGCTATATTAAATCAAAGTATCATGTCTTATGTGATGTTAGATTTAGGTGTTTAAGTGAAACAGGTCTTATGTGATATGTGATTAAGTGCTGAAATTCAGTAGGTCTCATGTGATATGTGATTTAGGTGCTCAAGTTCAACAGCTCTTATGTGATATGCGATTTAGCGCTCAAATTCAGCGGATCTTATGTGATATTTGATTTCGGTGCACAAGTTCAACACGTCTTACATGACATGTGTTTCATGTGCGATTCAGCTGGTCTTATGTGATATGTGTTTCATGTGCTCAAATGCAGCTGGTCTTATGTGATATATGTTTCATGTGCTCAAGTTCAAATGGTCTTATGTAATACGTGTTTCATGTGCTCAAGTTCAACAGGTCTTATGTGATACGTGTTTCATGTGCTCAAGTTCAACAGGTCTTATGTGATATGTGTTTCATGTGCTCAAGTTCAACAGGTCTTATGTGATACGTGTTTCATGTGCTCAAGTTCAAATGATCTTATATGATACGTGTTTCATGTGCTCAAGTTCAACTGCTCTTATGTGATATGTGTTTCATGTGCTCAAGTTCAACAGGTCTTATGTGATAAGTGTTTCATGTGCTCAGGTTCAAATGGTCTTATGTGATATGTGTTTCATGTGCTCAAGTTCAAATGGTCTTATGTGATATGTGTTTCATGTGCTCAAGTTCAAATGGTCTAATGTGATACGTGTTTCATGTGCTCAAGTTCAACAGGTCTTATGTGATACGTGTTTCATGTGCTCAAGTTCAACAGGTCTTATGTGATACGTGTTTCATGTGCTCAAGTTCAACAGGTCTTATGTGATATGTGTTTCATGTGCTCAAGTTCAAATGGTCTTATGTGATATGTGTTTCATGTGCTCAAGTTCAAATGGACTTATATGATATGTGTTTCATGTGCTCAAGTTCAACAGGTCTTATGTCATATGTGTTTCATGTGCTCAAGTTCAAATGGCCTTATGTGATATGTTTTTCATGTGCTCAAGTTCAACAGGTCTTATGTGATACGTGTTTCATGTGCTCAATTTCAACAGGTCTTATGTGATACGTGTTTCATCTGCTCAAGTTCAGCTGGTCTTATGTGATAAGTGTTTCATGTGCTCAAGTTCAAATGGTCTTATGTGATACGTGTTTATGTGCTCAAGTTCAACAGGTCTTATGTGATATGTGTTTCATGTCCTCAAGTTCAACTGGTCTTATGTGATATGTGTTTCATGTGCTCAAGTTCAACAGGTCTTATGTGATATGTGTTTCATGTGCTCAAGTTCAACAGGTCTTATGTGATATATGTTTCATGTGCTCAAGTTCAACTGGTCTTATGTGATATGTGTTTCATGTGCTCAAGTTCAAATGGTCTTATGTGATATGTGTTTCATGTGCTCAAGTTCAACAAGTCTTATGTGATACGTGTTTCATGTGCTCAAGTTCAAATGGTCTTATGTGATATGTATTTCATGTGCTCAAGTTCAACAGGTCTTATGTGATAAGTGTTTCATGTGCTCAAATTCAAATGGTCTTATGTGATATGTGTTTCATGTGCTCAAGTTCAAATGGTCTTATATGATATGTGTTTCATGTGCTCAAGTTCAACAGGTCTTATGTGATATGTGTTTCATGTGCTCAAGTTCAACTGATCTTATGTGATATGTGTTTTATGTGCTCAAGTTTAACAGGTCTTATGTGATATGTGTTACATGTGCTCAAGTTCAAATGGTCTAATGTGATACGTGTTTCATGTGCTCAAGTTCAAATGGTCTTATGTGATATGTTTCATGTGCTCAAGTTCAAGTGGTCTTATGTGATATGTGTTTCATGTGCTCAAGTTCAAATGGTCTTATGTGATAAGTGTTTCATGTGCTCAAGTTCAAATGGTCTTATGTGATATGTGTTTCATGTGCTCAAGTTCAACAGGTCTTATGTGATACGTGTTTCATGTGCTCAAGTTCAAATGGTCTTATATGATATGTGTTTCATGTGCTCAAGTTCAACAGGTCTTATGTGAAATGTGTTTTATGTGCTCAAGTTCAAGTGGTCTTATGTGATACGTGTTTCATGAGCTCATGTTGAAATAGAACATTTCTTGCACATTCTGATTACAGTGTTCCAAATACAAGAAAAAGTTAACTGTGAAATTAATTTTGGTGAACAATATTATGACGCATATGAACACATTTTTATGAAATTACACACACACACACACACACACACGCCAAAAACTAGACTCTTCTTTTGGTGGTTATGGTATAATTTTTTTATTCTCGAGTGATATGTTGATAACAATGGATGACGTTTGTGGCTACAACAGCATGATGATAAAGGTCATCAGATAGCTTTCTTATAGGAAAGAACACTACAATAAATACTGACATGACAAAAATATGATTCTAGCAGCCAATAAACAGTCTGCAATAATTCTTTAAACGAAAAGCAAGAGAACTGATGAGGAGAACGTGCAGACAAAGAACGGTGCATGATTTAAAAAAATAAAGATCATCAAGGAAAAAAAGAATCATTTATAATCATGGCATTTATTGCTGGCTCCAATTACTTTTTGTTAAAACGATAATTAATTTTGTATTCTTTTTGTTGAAGTGTCTGCAACTCTTATCAAAACTGCAAATAACAAGTCTACTAAAGATAGAGCAAGCACAATGACGCGATACGCCATGAAAGGAACAATCGTTCCAGCTGCCTTCAAGAGACATCTTATAACACCGACAATGACTACATACAGTTATGTTATTGGTTGTTTTTTTTTTTTTCTCCACAAACTCGAACAAATAGTTGGCAATATTTGTCATGCCGTGATTGACAAAATGTCCATGAATAACTATGCTGCCTTGTCCAGTATTATCACTGTTAGAGCTTGCTCCTTTCCTAGCTCAAGTTGAACTTTTAAACCAGCTTGCTCTCGACAGAAGAAGAGTTAAAACAGTCGTTCATGCATATATTGTAACAATCATTGCAATTGTCACACCATTCCCTGTAAACAATCGTTAAAACCTTTCTCCACATCATAGTTCTTATCTCACTTTTGAATTAATTTTTCGATTTTGTTTTTAAGGTAACGCTAAACATCTGTTAAATTCCCAACACCCCATGCTGTGTTACTTCCAACTCTTTCCAACAGGTCTTTAATTAAACATTTGTGGTTTCATCTGTTTCTTTGCTGATATAATTCGTTGTGTCCTCTATCTTGCACCCTATGTTACGTAGATGAAGTCCCTTAACATCTGCTCTTTGTTCAAGAATGGGTCTTCATTAACCAACGCAATATTAGTCTTCGTGACTGAATCTCTAACTGCAAAATACGAATAGTAACCAGCTAATGAATACGAGTAGTGTCAAATAGTATTCGGTAGCCTTTTATTTTATCCTTCCTACCAACTTGCCGTTAATTCTGATCCGGAATAAACCGGTTTGATCCGTATAAACGGTCTAATTCGAAAGAGAGCGGTTTGATCCGGAATAAACCTGCATGATATGGAATAAACCGGTCTAATCTGGAATACTTCCATCTTTAAGAGTATTTCTTATCTTTTTTCAATCAATTTTTTTGAAGAACTGAGAAGAAGTCCCTCTTCACCGTGCATTATTAGTTCCAGAATAATCTCCACTCTCTCTCCCTCTCTCTCTCTCTCTCTCTCTCTCTCTCTCTCTCTCTCTCTCTCTCTCTCTGTGTGCGGTAAGTTAACCAATGTTTTTTGGTGGAATAGGGCTCTGTGGCTATGGCTTGCATGCTTAGAATCTGCAGTATACTGGATCCAGGGCGGTTCTGCCTCTTTCGTGATTAATCTAATAGCACCATTTGTTGTCTGATGGGTCGTTAACAATTACGAGCGGCAGGGCAAGAATATAAACCACCAGGCAACGTTGTACGTGGCAACGAAACATTACGGATCATTTCTCTTCAGCTTGTGACAATTTCCGTCACCCAATCAGTATCTACGTCGCCAGGATGAGAGACTGCAAAAGAAGATTTTCTGTGGCAGCAGAATAAGGAAAGCGATCTCAAGGCGGTAAGAAGAAATGCTTCAAAGACCCCATCAAGTCATCCCTGACACACTTCAAATTTGACTCTTATCATTGGGAAGTTCTCAGACAGGATCGCATCACTTGGCAGAATCTTGTCAATACTGAACTACAGACTTTGAACGAAGAAGAACTGAAGAGGCAGTGCAACAGCGGACATTCTCAGCATGCTCTCTAATGTTTAACCAAACACAAACAGCATCTACTGTCAAGTGTGCCACATACAGTTTAGACTTGATCAGCCACTCATATACTCACCTAAACCAAACCAGTTAGTGATGTCATATTCATCTTCAAACTCAAAGAACAGTTATCAACATACATTATATATGATGTTATGTATATCTATATTTTTTTTGGTAACTCATGGTACATCGATCTTTAGTCAGATTTTGCCTACGTGAATCAAGTCTGTTAAGAGCATAAATTACATATGATCTATAATTAGACGCTTACGTATGTGTTGACTAGTACATATCATTATATGGGTGATACAAATGAGTCCCTTTTTGAAAAATCTTTTAACTTTGGTGATTCAATTTTGTCAGTGCTTCAGAGTATTTTGCACCAAGTCCAAATGCAGTGTTATTAGCAATGGTCATCTGTCGTTTAACGTCGAGATAGAGAGAGACAGCGCCATCAAGGAGACCCATTAGATCCATACCTATTTGTTATAGGAAAAGAACTCCCCATTGATCTCATGAATAACAGAAATATTACAAGTATCTCTTATAATCAGAGAAAATTTAAACTAACTCAGAACAATGATGGTGCCTTTGTGTTATTGGACGGCTCTCCACAGTTTTTTAAGCTTACCATAGAATCACTTAAGATTATATATATATATATATATATATATATATATATATATATATATATATATATATATATATATATATATATTTGGTAGAGAGTAGAACCAAGCCCGGCCCTAGAGCAAGGCAACCAGGCAACCACCTTGGGCCCCGCGCTTATCCGATGCAAATTTTTAATTGGGGCCCAGCGCTCATCGCTTGCTGTCTTGGGCTCCGCATGCTGCCTTGGGCCCCGAACATCCTAGGGCCGGGCCTGAGTAGAACCATCAAGACAATTAAGATGCCAGATAAGTGATGATATCTATTATGTTATCAAAGAAGTGCATCAAAGATGCAAACCTAATTTCCTTTGAGTTTAATTCATGCACGGAATTATTGTAAGAAATCATGTTTTGAAACAAAATAAATTTAATTGATGTTGGTATATGTACATTTTGTAAAGAAGAAGAAGAAGAAAATACCGAATACCTATTTTATGTTTGTACAGTGATTGAAGAGTTTTGGAAATCCTTTAATATACGGATTAAGAATGATATACCAAATAGTGTGATTTCAAAAAGAGATGTTTTCTTTGCAAATGACAAGTTTGGTTATCTTATTCATTTTTATATTTTGCAATCAAAATATAATATTTATGAGTCTAGTTGTGCTTAAAATCACACAATTTTGCAAGTTATAAAATTATAGTTTTATCCGTCAACAAAACTGGACATTTTATTTGGTGAAGCTGTATAGTAAAGCGTATATGTTTGAGAAAAAAGTATACACTTTATTTTAACTTCAACAACGTATAGAATACTACATTCGAACATTGTATCTTCTGTTGAGTTCTGTATTATTACATAATATTTTTAAGTCTGATTAACATCCTATTTTTGTTGATGATCATTGGCAAACATATGTATTTTTCTTGTCTGATAGTGTGTGTGTGTGTGTGTTTGTGTGTGTGTGTGTGTGTGTGTGTGTGTGAGAGAGAGAGAGAGAGAGAGAGAGAGAGAGAGAGAATTTATATCTATTAATATAGACTGTGATATAGAAGTCGTGACTTTTCAACAATTAAATATAAAACCCAATACCAAAACAAATAAGAAACCCAACCCCAACCCCCGCCCTTTGCAAGAATGTTATTATGTTAGGTGGTACTCAGAAGAATCTGTAAAATATTAATATTATTGAAATGTTAAAATGCCGCTAGAAATGTCTTTTCTATATTATTTTGTTTCAAGTATGCGTGTTCATCTTCCTTAATTCTGTCTCATTGGGTTGCAAGGGGGGGGGGGGTGTTGTTTCTTATTTGTTTAGGTATTGGAGTATCAAGCTAAAATTATTTCAGTATATATTCAACCATACAGTATCTTTAACATTTTGCCTTTTACTTTGTAAATTTCAGTAAAATGTCTTCTTCGTTGTCAATAGATTCTCCTACTCGTTGTATCTAAACTGTAACACCTACCATCCTCATGGAGAGTCCATTTTTACCAGCAGATCTTTCTCTACACTTCGTGATCGTACTTGGTCCGCAATTTATGATCAGACTTTGCGTTCTGCCAATTACGAATCCTCTTTTACCCTATATATTAATTTTCTCGTGATCACCGCTCCTGTGGCCTAAGTAGTTAGAACGTGCGCCTCGGATACGGGATGTCATGGGTTCGAACCCCGGCCGAGTCATACCCAAGACTTATAAAAAAAAAAGAGGTTAGTGTTAGGACTGGTCGGACTGTTGTTAGGATAATGTGACTGGGTGGGACATGACGCTAATACACGTCTAGTATCAGATATCGCAATAAACTCCCACACCGCAGACATCATAGCTATATGACAAAAAATGTTAAAGCTACGTTAAAAATCCAACACACACACACACACACACACACACACACACACACACACACACACACACACACACATTTTTATGATCGTACTTTGTCCGGACTTGATGAATTATCTTTGACCCTTTTTGTTTATTTTTGTTGCTATCATGTCACGTGGATCCATAAGTCATGCATGAGATGAGCTCATCCCTGGAGTCTTTCTGTGTTCACCGCTGTGTTTACATGACAACAAAATTTCACTTTCTTCAGCGTATCTCTTTTCCGTCGTGTCAGTCGGTTCTCGTCCATTTATTTATTTATCGTGTGCAGTGCGTGCTCAGCCATTTAACAGCGTCATCATCAGCAAGGTACAGAGCCTGCAATCCACCGGGGAACTTTGTCAGTGGGCAGTTGTTCACAATGTGTGACATGGTCTGTAGAGCCCCACAGCAACAGGAAGAGTCAGTGGCCTGGCCCCATCGGACAAGGTTGAATGCACAACGACCCTGTCCTGTCCGAAAGCGATTCAGAGTGGTCAACAGATGACGTGAAAGGTTGAAGCCAGGAGGGCAGGCAGATGGCTCAACTACAAGGGAGTGGTTTAGAACATCTGTTGAAGACCACTCGACACTCCATGCCGAAATAGCTGTCATATCCCACAGCAACGAACCTAACCAGATTGGATGTCTCGAAGTCAAACGGACCGCTGGATGTGAGGTGTTGTCAATGTACAGTGGGAGTTTCTCACTGGCAAAGACCATAGCCAACACTTCTGTAGTTGATTCGTCCATGAACCCCACACAAAAGCAGCCCCTTCATGGAGTTTAACTTACTGATTCGCGTCTTTCTTGTCTTCACATTTAAACTTTCTCGCAGTTGAATTGTATTGTATGTGTACATTTTAATGAATTTCTTATTCTCAAAGCTTAGATGTAGTTTTGATCAAGAAGTGAAGATAAAGATATGTTTTATAACACGCATATTCTGTATAAACAAAGATGTGGTTAGTGTTTATTAAATATGAGAATTACCTTAAATAGTGATGTCATCTTTATTTTATTTTCATTGTTCATTTTAATGTGTTTCATTCCTCAGTTTTGTTTAGAAAGGAAAAATACGCACTGTGAATTTCTTCTGAACAAATTACATACGCTTCAATTGCTTTCATTCATCTTTTTATGAGACAAACGTATTTTTATGAGACAAGTATTTTTATGAGACAGTAATATTTGTTATGCGATATGAGTATTTTTATGAGACAGAAGTATTTTTATGAGACAGCAGTATTTGTTATGCGATATGAGTATTTTTATGAGACAGAAGTATTTTTATGAGACAGCAGTACTTGTTATGCGATATGAGTATTTTTATGAGACAAAAGCATTTTTATGAAACAGAAGTATTTGTATCAAACGTAATTAATTGTGAAAAGTTCTAACATATTATTTTCAATATCTATCTATCTTTAAGACGATATATTTTTACCTGGCCGGATGTTCATGTCCCAAAAATAAAATCACCACGACTGCCAGTGGGTTCCTTTTCATGACTCGAAGTTACTCGGCTCATGACGATTGCTTCCGAGTCGAAGATATTCGACTCACTTTCAGAAAGAGACGGGGGCATTCCGAATATAGCATCGTCAACAAGCCAAGAGATGTGTTTCCGTTTACAATTTCATTCACTGTATTGTGCCATTGTTTATTATGTGTCAAATGTTTTAATCTATTATTTTTTGTTCTCTAATTGTCTCCGTAGTCTGACTGGTTCCAGTCTTTTTTTTTTTTTTTCTGAAACTTTATTACTGAGTTGAACTGATCCAGTAATTATAAATCTCTATGTAATTAGGGAGTACTATAATGTTAATTGATGATTTGACTATTGTGTTTTTCTACGTTAATATACCCACACCATAATTTGTATATACGTAACACGTATAACAAAGCCTCGTGACGGCAAACACGATACAAATGATATGAGTAATAACAGAGGCATCCGAATGTATTTCAATGTTATTTTACTGCACTGTTCAAATAAATCACTGTTTTGCATAATGAGATAAGTTTAATCCACATTTGTGCTCGGACCACTCCGGTGCCCTAGTGGTTAGAGCCTCCACCTCGGATGCGGGACGTCGCGGGTTCGAACCCCGGCCGAGTCATGCCAAAGACTTATAAAAATGGTACTAACAGCTGCCTCGCTATGCACTCAGCATTAAGAGGTTAGTGTTAGGACTTGTCGGTCTGGTGTCAGGATAACATGACTGGGTGGGTCATGATGCTACATGTCTGAGACATGATGCTCCAGTGTCAGACATCACTATAAATTGCCACACTGCAGACATCGTAGCCATATGACCGAAACATTGTTACAGCTACATTAAAAATCCAAATCACACACACACACACACACACACACACACACACACACACACACACACACACACATTTGTGCTCATTTAAAATGAAATTCATGAAACTTGTTGAATATTTGCTTAACCTGAAATCAAACTCTAACCTCTGACCTCCAAGGATAGTAATGATAGAAATTATATCACTAATCTCAGTTAAAAACAAAACTCCTATTACATCCTATATTTCTCGAAATTGCGAGTTTATTAAAAATTATTTATTTTCAAAATATCAACATAAATCTATCAAAACAATGTTATGACAACATTTGAGTGCAAAATTTAAATTCTTTTAAATTTAAATTCTTTAAATTCTTTTGCAGGTGGGAGATGTTTCTTGCTACAATATATTTTAACAAGTTATACTTGCTAAATTGACTTTCAAAGTAACATTTCTTACGTATCTCTTTTCTGTCTGTTTTTTTTTTTTTTTTTTTCTTCTTCTGTATTTTGAAGTTCAGGGTTTATAATTATTTTACAGCTGTTTTGTAAATGTTATTCTAAATTTTTTTAGAATATATCATTTCATCAGACTGGGATAAAATGGATGAATGCAATTTCTTTCTTTTGGTAGCAAGTAATTTCTCGTGCATCTCGAGTCCTTACAATCTACTTTGTTTCGTCGTGTGTGTGTGTGTGTGTGTGTGTGTGTGTGTGTGTGTGTGTGTGTTGCATTGGTTGGGAGTTTTGGTGTACGAGAACTTGGCGGTAAGTATATGAGACACCTATATAATTAGTTGACGGAAAGAAAATTAACAACGCTATGACACGTTTCAAATGATGTGTTCTATTACCGATACATTCTATTGCATATATACGGGTTTGCACATGTGTGTGTTTGTGTGTGATTTGGATTTTAACGAGCTTTAAAATATTTTCAGTCTTATCTGCAGTGTGGCAGTTTATAGTGATGTCTTCTAGCACAGGGCCACCATGCCGCAGACATGTAGCATGATGTCCCACCCAATCGCGTTATCCTGACACCAGGCCTACCACTCCTAAAACTAACCTCTTAATGCTGAGCGTCATGCCATCACTATAAACTGCCACACTGCAGACATCGTAGCGATATGACTGAAAAATTGTTAAAGCTATGTTAAAAATCCAAATCACACACACACACACACACACACACACACACACACACACAAGTCTTTGGTGGCCGAATGGTCTAAAGCGTTCACCGTTACGGATCACTGCCATGTCACCTCTATCTGCGTGTGTTCGAGTCTCGGGCTCGTCCAAAATGGATATGTGAGAAAACTTGCCGATGGCTTCTCGTGGGTTGGTGGTTCTTTCCGGGGTTCTTCCTCCACTATTTATACTGGCCGCCATGTATAGCCTATCTTGTGCTGAAAAATGGCGTTAAACCCTAAAGCAACAACAACAAGAAGTTTTTGGTGTGACTCGGCCGGGGTTCGAACTCGCGACCTTCCGCATCCGATGTGGATGCTCTAACCACTATGCCACATGAGAGGTCCGGATTTGCATATAAATGCCAGTGTAATAACACATATTTTAATTACTTGTTTACTTGACTTGCCTGACTACTCACCTATCTACATTACAACCAACTTACTTACTACCTACTCAAATATCTACCCACTAATTTACTGGGTTTTTCACAGGCGATTATCGTTGCTTCTAAGAATAGTCTGGGTTTAGTCATTCTCACCTTGTCAGTTAGCATCTGGGAAATACAGACAAAATTTTATGGTCATAAGGTCACCATGTCAGTTCAGCGTGGAGGAAGCGTGATTTTTATACTGCATAATGAACAATTGTTTGAGTCAAACGAATATATATATATATATATATATATATATATATATATATA
>JAECUM010079353.1:0-12601 GCA_016617855.1 Megalonaias nervosa | reverse complement strand
GAGCTAACCCAGACGATTTATTGTCTGTTCTCAACCGTATGAAAATATACTCGGTTAGAGGCTTCAGTTTAACGTTATTGACCTTGTTTTTTCAGCCTTTGTAGGAACCTTTATTTTTGTTAACGGACTCGAGCAAAAAGTTGTAGGGTTCACCCTCTCTGCTGCTCCTGGCTTCTTGTGTGTCGCCGACTTGGTCTCAGTCGCCGACTGGGTCGCAGGGTCGCAGACTGGTCACAGACTTGGTCGCAGTCGCCGATTGGGTCTTCTTCTGGTCGCCGAGTCGCGTCGTTATGCGATCGAGATCGACAGAGAGACGACAGTGCGAAATGAAGAAAGAAGAGTTATCCTCAGTCAAAAACGTGTATTACCGCAAGACCTCTGTGTTGCTTGGACGAGCCTTGTAGCGCCGGGCTGTTGGTCGACGAAAGACCTTGTCCCTAATCTTTTCCGATTCCCTGGCCCGGCTCTCTCCTGTCCACCGAAATACGACCAAGTGTGCTTGCTCTGGCGGGGTGGTTATACTGCTACTCTAGGGGACGTCTTCACACTATACCGCTTCCTAACACACCACCATAGCATCCACAGTTGGCCCGTATATATACCCAGGCGGAATCACGTGACCCAAACTAAGACGTTAGATGGCACTACAAAGCCTGCCAAACATTTAAAATAACAACATAAACTTTAACGAAACGAAATAGTAAATAACGAAACGAAAATTGAAGTTCATGGGGTTTCCACGTTACAATATTCTCACGGCATGTGTTGTACCCGGCTACATTTATTCAGCCGTGAATTTCCCAAAAGAGGCTCGACGAATTATTTTTTATGTTTCCCTACTGTTGAAACAGATCCAGAGCTAGATACTGTCCAAGAGGCGTTGAAATATAAATCCTTTAAGTAGTGGTCAAATCACTATAAATTATTGATATATCAGATGTATATTGAGCGTCTTTTCAAACCAGGTACTCATAGGGTGCACCTTAATTCGTTGATTCCTCTCGAAGAAATTTTGTCGTGCGTCGACGCTGAGCCCTAGAGATAAAATGTCAAAGAAGGGTCCGTGTAAAAAATCTATTAAAAAATCTTCTTACGGCATGCATTGTATCCAACCCATTTATCTAGCCGACAATTTCGTGAAACCGGTTCAACAAATATTCGTCAGACTTTTCCTACAGTAGGAACACTTACCTAGCTAGACATTCCCGACGAGGCGTTGAAATGAAAAGTCTCTAAGTCGGCGTTCAGTTAGTAAACATATATTGATACAACTGATCACATTCTACGTGTTTCTCGTCCTTCCACCCGCAGGGTGACCGTATTTCGCTGATTCATCTTCACGAAACGCATTAGAACTTCCTTCGCAGGTAGACTCCATCCCTTAGAGATAAATATCAAATAAGGATCCACGTCAAAACTCTGTAAATGGGTGACGTATTGACTCAACTGTATATATAATATATAATTTTCCAACGGCATGTTCTACCCAAAACCCTTTATCAAGCCGACAAATTCTCCTCAAATTTTTCCAACTGTTGAAACTGATCCAAAACTAGACAGTCTCCAAGAGGCGATGAAATCAAAGTCCTCTAAGTCATCGTCCAATTAGTTCAAGCTATAGCTCAATTCGATCCACATTTTGTGTGTTTTTTTAGAGCAGGTACCCCTAAGGCGCCCCTAATTTCGCTGTTTCGTCTCCATGGAATTCGTCAGGACTTCCTTCGCAGGTGGGCTCTATCTCTTAGAAATAAAATATCAATGAAGGGTTCATGTATAAAGAGTGGACGTGATGGCCCAAATGTAAACGTACGATATAATCTAACGGCATGTGTTCCACTCGACTTGCTTTATTTAGTCACGAATTTTCTTCAAACATTTTCTGCTGTTAGAAAGGGGCCTTATGTCGATGCTGTATAAGAGGCATTGAAATCACAATTCTCTAAGTAAGGGTTCCATGAGAACAAACTATTGATACAGTTGATTAAGATTTGCGTGTTTTTCATAGCCATTGCCCCTAAGGCGCCCCTAATTTCGCTGTTTCGTCTGCACGAAATTCGGCAGGACTTCCTTTCGTAGGTGGACTCTATCTCCTAGAAATAAAATATCAATGAAGGGTTCATGTATAAAGAGTGGACGTGATGGCCCAAATGTAAACGTACGATATAATCTTACGGTATATGTTCTGGTGAATATGCAAAGGAGAAAAAAGTGGTAAATATTATTCTTAGAGAAAACAACGTCGCTGTTCTCATTTTTGAAAACTATAATATTTAGAATTCATGCAGCTAAATCCAAGATATCAAGATTTCTAATTTTAATCTTTATTTTGATAGAATTAGAAAGAATATTTACACGAGGTTCAAACCTCTCCGGTGGCCTAGTGGTTAGAACGTCCGCCTCGGATGCGGGAGGTCGCGGGTTCGAACACCGGCCAAGCATATCAAAGACTTATAAAAATGGTACTAACAGCTGCCTCGTTAGGCACTCACCCTTAAGAGGTTAGTTTTAGGACTGGTCGGCATGGTGTCAGGATAATGTGACTGGATGGGACATGATGCTACATGTCTGCGGCATGATGCCCTAGTGCTTGACATTACTATAAACTGCCACACTGCAGACATCGTAGAGATATGACTGAAAAATTGTTAAAGCTACCTTAAAAATCGAAATCACATACACAAGGTTCAAGTTTAATGATCATTTGAAATATATACAACACTGGCCATCACAATCCGTCTCGAATTATAAACTTGATGACATTAAACATTCTTACAACTTTCCAGTCTGGGTTTATTCCGGTTAAGCAGTTAACATACGTCTGTGATACGTTCTGCAAAGCAAAAGATTCCGGTAAGGAAATTAGAGTTGAATTTTGCGACATAAGTAAAGTTTTTGATCGAGTGTGGCATAAATGACTTGTCCACAAATTGAAAGCTACTGGTATCATAGGAAGCCTTATAAAATAGTTCTGTAGCTGTTACAACAGCAGGAAATATCAATCGATTCTTCTGGGCTTGTTTTCAGAGTGGAGGTGTATTAGTGCTGATGTGCCCCAATGATCCATTGTAGGTCCCTTACTTTTCTTGACATACATAAACGACACTATATACGATATACACTCCAATATAAGTGTATTTGCAGATGATACAAATCTTTCTAATCGTAGATGAACTAACTCTGATTTTGAAAAATTCTCAGTGGGCAAATAATCGGCTTGTATGTTTCAACCCTTCTAAATCTGAATCCCTGACAATTTCTAGGAAAGTTAGTGAAACATTCCATCCATCGCTATATATGCTCAATCAAAGAATTAAGAATGTGCATGCGCACAAACATCACAAAGTTTTCCTCTCAAATGACTGCTCATGGCACAAAAAATATTAGACGATATACAGGAAAAGGCATGGTCAAGAATTAATGTAATGCGTAAACACAAATTCTATCTTGACAGGAAATCGTTTGAAATGATATTTACATCTTTATTACGACCCATTCTGGAATATGGCAATATGGTTTGGGACAATAAACATTAATCAAAAAGTAAAGAATTCAAAAAATACAAAATGAGGCAACCAGAACTGTGACTGGTGAAACAATTAGTATCTATTGAAGCACTACACCCTGAGATATGATGACAAACTCATGAATCTAGATGACAAACACAAACTTACACTCTGTATAAATTGACAAGTAGTTCAAGCCCTCCCTATCTCACATCTCAGATTCCACTAGTTGTCAGTGATATTACCGGTACTCACTTTGACTTTAATCCGAATCAGCTTGACCTTGGCATGGATGTGTTGTAAATCTTTAAAGTAATCATCCAAGTATTTTAGGAGGAGCAGCGATAACAAACTTGTACTAATAGATGGATGATGGGCAAAAGACCATCCCATAAGCTCTTCCTGTATGCGGCCATTAGAGCTAAAAACTATGACCTTAATATGCGATGAAATATATCACAAACCATTATGTATAAATGCCATTCTAAAAGTAACTAAAGAAGACTATTATAATTATCATGAAGCATGTTCTAAATTCTAATACAGCAACAAAGATAACAGGGACACAGCAGTAATGAAGCTGTATAAAATACTGGCATAGCAAAGATACATGGATTGATAAACAGTACAAATTTATAAGCGAAAACCATTGACTTAAGTCTATAAACTCAAGACTTCATTCATATAGAAAAAAATTAACATGGAAATATACACTAACAATGTATGGTCATATACTGATCTATGAAAAAATATCTCTAAACTTCTCAGATATTCTTAATCAAACGATGGCATGATGATGATGATTTAAGTATAAGATTGAATGTTTACTGTAGATGCAACACATTTGATCAGCTACCTCTGTTTGTTTTAGGAGAGACTATTGTTCTGGCACCAAACTAATTAGTATTCAGACATTTAGAGCTTTAGACCTAAGATAAAATTAATTATGCATCACATTCATTTTCAGCAAAGTATATGATAGCTGCATTTGGTAGTATTAAACAAAATAAATATATGGCATTATTCAAGATCAAAAGAATTGTAAAGTCAACATTATTCAATTTTTGCCAGGTTTAGCATAACTGAATAGAATACTTTGTTATAATAATGATATAAAGTAATATTAATATCCTAGTCATTATGACATTCTAATACCCCAGTCAACATCACATTCTAATAACCCAGTCATTATCACATTCTAATATCCTAGTCATTCACATATTCAAATATTCTAGTCATTAACATATTCTAATACTCCAGTCATTAACACATTCTAATATCCCAGTCATTATCACATTCTAATATTCTAGTTATTAATACATTCTAATACCTCAGTCATTATCACATTCTAATATCCCAGGCATTAACACATTCTAATACCCAAGTCATTATCACATTCTAATATCACAGTCATTAACACATTCTAATACCCCAGTCATTATCACATTCTAATATCACAGTCATTAACACCCCAAACCCAAATCGCAAAATCGCTTGTCACAAGCTTGTGCAAACCATTATCTTGCAAGCTAGTATTTGGAACCTTGTGGCAAGCTTGTGCAAGTCTGCACTGAAAACAACACATCAAACTTGCACAAACCACATGAAAGAAATATTGCAAGCTTGCAGAAGAGTGCTGCAAGCTTGCACAATCCTAAATATATACAAGCTGGCACAAGCTTGCAAGGATTAACAACAAGCCAGTGCAAGCTTGTGTGGACAACAAACAAGCTCCATAGACAAACAAGCTTGCGCAAAATTATGCAAGGTTCATTGCTGTAAAAATATTGCATGAAGAATGACGTTACCGACCATTCAAGAATACTGTTCATGATAAAACTGTTGCAGTTAAATTAGAAAGATTATATTTAAAATAAATCTGAAATAAATGGAACAAATTTCAACTATTTCTTAAGTAGATTTATTTACAAAAAATACACATATCTTGAAACAGCCTTCTTTCAAGTAAAAAGGTTTTAAATGGTGTTAAGAAAATATGAACTTCTGATAAAATTCTTTTGCCAATTCTCTGTATTGTATGCTTAAAAGCACATGTCAGCAAATTACATCAGATACTGTATTTACCAGACACTGTAAAACAACTTGGACCATTATAGGTGTATTCAGGTTTTGTATTTGAAATTATCATAATACTTTATGGAATGCAAAGTCCTGTTCGGCAGATTGCAACTGTGGTATCAGCTTAGTTTAAATGACCATTTTATAAAGATCATATTAAACAAGAAAGTACTCTAGGGTACTTTTACTGTAAGATACAATTACAACTACACCAAAATTGCCTACCTTAAAATTGTTGTCTCCATGGCTTCAGAGACGTTTTACTTCGCATCCATACAGAAACCCAGTTGGGGAAGGATGTTGTCAGATGTTTACATTCTCCTCCCTTCTGTTAAAACTGTATGCTATTAGGTGAAAAACAAGAATATTAGCCATTTGAATACACTTAACCACTTCTTCTAAACAAATCCTCTCAGAATAAAATCCTTCATCCTCCCCTGCTTCTTGTAGAGTCAGGTACCATCCACTGAAATAGATTACAGCAACATGTAACCTGGTCAAAATATTTGACTATTTACCTGTCTGGCAAAGGCCTTTCATTTAAGTTCAACATTAGAGAAATATTCCACAAGTTATAGAAACTTTTATAAGTGTTAATTAGGCCATCCTTTAAAGAGATCCTAAATATTAGTTTTACCATACATTTAGAAAGGGATATGACATCTGCCAAATGATAGGTACTTTACATCTTTAAATAGAAGAAAGCAATGAAATTACTCATTTGATATTTTGAGATCTCTGAAATAGATTCTTTACCATCTTTTTTGAAAATTAAAAGTAAAAACAAATGGATCAATGCAGTGACCTCTGAACTTGTCTCAATTAACGTTAATTGCAAGCGGGTAATTGCCGAATTTGATATGCGAAAAGAAAAAGGTCCCTACGAAAAATGGAAATGAGATTAAGATGGTTGCATGATCATCATGTAATTTCATAATTCATCAACCTATTTTCGATAACTGACAACAATGCATCGAAATCTGCAGTTTGACAGCAGTAAATGATAATGATCGTCTCAGTGATTATGTACAGGAAGATTACAAAGTCACCGTGTGACATTTAATGTATTGTAAGCAAACACTGCGAAGCAATAATACTATATAATACAATATAATCGGCCTCCAAACTGCAGTCCAGTAAATGGGCAAAATAATGTTTGATTTTACTCACCAACATGATAACTCCATGGTTTTAAATTATCTCTGGCATTCCATGATCAGTTGCTGCACATGTATTGCTACTGCTTGCAATGAAATTTCCCGAATTAACGAGCTAAATTTTGACGGTCCAGTTTTGAAAATGGAGCCTCTTTGAAACCAAGACTGCGTTTTGTTTGCTCTACTCAGGTATATTATATTGTAGCGGACTACTCCCTCGGCTACACTACCCCGAGTCTCGCTGTCTCAGGTTCTTTAGGATAGGTCTTGTATTTGGAGTGATACCCCGCTGAATCTGTCTGAGGACTGGCACTCCAGAATGTGACAGATTTCTACCTCAGCGGGATACCGTCTTATTCCTGGTTTCTTGTGTGTCGCCGACTGCGTCGCAGACTTGTCGCAAGGTCACTGACTGGTCGCAGATTCGCAGACTGGGTCGCCGACCTGTCGCAGGATCGCCGACTGGTCTTCCTCTGGTCGCCGACTTGGTCGCAGTCACCGATTGGGTCGCCGACCTGTCGCAGGGTCGCCGATTGGTCGCAGTCTTGGTCGCAGTCGTTGACTGGGTTTTCTTTTGGTCGCCGACTTGGTCGCAGGGCTATCACCGAGTCGCAAGCTGTGTCGCATTCTTGGTCGCCGACTTGTCGCAGTCTTGGTCGCAGTCAACGACTGGATCGCAGGGTCGCCGACTTGTCGCAGGGTCGCCGACTGGTCGCAGACTTGTCGTAGTTTTGGTCACAGACTTGGTCGCAATCGCCGACTGGGTCGCAAATATGTCGCAGTCTCGGTCGCAGTCGCCGACTTGTCGCAGTTTTAGTCGCCGACTTGTCGCAGTCTTGGTCGCCGACTGGTCGCAGACTTGTCGTAGTCTTGGTCACCGACTGGGTCGCCGGGTCGCCGACTGGGTCTTCTTCTGGTCGCCGGGCTGTCGCCGAGTGGTCTTCCTCTGGTCGCTGACTGGTCGCAGGGTCGCCGACAGGTCGCAGTCGCCGACTGGTCTTCTTCTGGTCGCCGACTTGGTCGCAGGGCTGTCGCTGACTGTGTCGCAGAGTTGCGTTGTTATCCGATCGATATCGACAGAGAGAGACGACAGTGCGAAGAAGAGTTATTCTCAGTCAAAAACGTGTATTACCGCAAGACCTCTGCGTTCCTTGGACGAGCCTTAAAGCGCCGGACTTTTGGTCGACGAAAGACCTTGTACCTATTCTTTTCTGATTCCCTAGCCTGGCTCTCTCCTGTTCAACGAAATACGACCAAGTGTGCTCGCTCTGGCGGGGTGGTTATACTGCTACACTGCAGGGGACGTCTTCACTCTAAACGGCTTCCTAACACACCACCATAGCAACCACAGTTGGCCTGTGTGTGTGTGTATATATATATATATATATATATATATATATATGGTATAACGGTACTAATTGTACAACCCCAGGTGGGCGGAGCTTAAGGTGTAGGAAACATTGTATTTAGAAATAAACAACAAAACTAGCTGTGATTGGTGCATTATGTAAGTTTTACTTTTTGTTAGGCTTAAAAAAAGTTGAGCCTCTTTGCAACATGTGAGATTATGTTAATTCATATCTAAATCCCATTTTGTATTTTTTATGATTTTTTTAAAATGTGGTACACATGACTGAAAAGGTGTCTGGTGTGACTAGATAACTCTTACCCCTGTCTAGTTCCAGCAGAGTTATCGCTCTTAAATGCAATGGAGTACCTGGCTTTGTCCTTGTCAAATTGACAATCTAACATTGTTCTCTATGACAGTGTGTGACATGCATGCTGAGGTAGGATAGAAAGTATATTTATTTTGCAAAACATTAGCATTGAGATCTATGGAAAAACAATTGGTACCGTGATACTCAAAGGGAAGAACAGCCTCACAGTGTATCCACAGAAACGCATACATGTGGGCGGCATTTATGAACTGTACTAGTTTGATGTAGGAAAACAAATGGATGCTGGTCAAATATTGACAGTCTTTTAAGAATAAAATGTATGAAATCTTCAGAAAATAGCACAAGTTGACTTTGGATGGGGGCTTTTGATAACTATAGCTATGACAGACATAGACTTGTATTGCCTGATGGCTTTATGTTTTTGTAGTCAGCTCCAAGATTGGCATACATGCAACAAAGTAAGTTATGTAAATATAATATAGTTGATTTTGGCCAAATATTGACTATTTTACCTGCAAAATATGATAAATCATGTATAAAAAAAATAACTATCTTGGTTTTGTAAGGCCTGCCATAAACCAGGATAGAGAGCACTCTAGGTTCACTTGTAGATAGATCACTTGTATCATAAAGGATATTCTGGTATTAGTAATTTTAGGTAATTTTATTAAAGATACTGTATTCCTTCCCACTTTGATTTTAATTGTCCTGCTCTAATTGTCCATTTTTGTACACTTTCCTGCCTTAAATTGTTCATGCAGTTTATTTAGATAAGTTCTCTTGCATTCCCTTTTGTTGAAGTAGTAGGGAATACCAACAGACAAGAGCAGTTTCTTCAAGTAAGCATTTCCTATTGACACTTGTATAAGCCCAGTTATAACCTGCTATTGACTTTCGATTAATTCTATTTATTTCTGTCCAGCTGTTCTTGTGCAATTTCCATATCATTTCAAACATTATTGAGTGATAACCATATTAGTGACATATTGCCAATTCCTTCCATTCATGTTCACACTGTTCTTCAAACTTTGCATCCCATCGCAAGAATCCAAAATTGGCATGGGATCATATCTGCATGTTTATGGAAGGCTGCACTCCACATGCTGGCATTGTGGAGAACATGAACTATGTGAAATAAAACAGCCGCCTCATCTCAGAAAACAAAATTACATCACTCTTAAGGTCTCAACTACATACAGAAGCCTGAATGTTAGGTTCTCACTTATCAATAATGTATTTTTGGATAAATTAATTGCATTGAAGTTAATACATGTGTTTGTGAACTTATCTATATTACATGGATAATATACTGGAGGAAATAGAAATACCACACCTTATGTATATCATTCAGTTATCTCCCTTACACCAGACATAACATTTCAAGAAATAAAAACTCACATTTTCAGTGATTGGCTATGAAAATAAAGAGAAGATTTGTGAAGTATTATATTAGCCCTCAGTCTTGATGCAAATGTAAGTAGAAGCAATTTAATAATTTCTCACAAGAAAGTTTACAAGCTTAAAAACTGATAAAGTATGTTTTGTTTGGTTTAGGTATTTTTCTGCCTAACTGAAGCCCATATTTGTTAATTTCTTATGTAGAAGAAATATAAATTAAATGCATCTATATTGTCTACATTATTCACCCTTTTATATTAGATGGGAATGAACGCCACTTCACCTGAAATTTTGGTGCCTGTAAGGGATGTTATAGTACAGGTGCCTACGGACTGTCCTTGGACCTATGGGGCGCTGCCTCCATATGTTTGTCCAAGGTAAGGTCATCAAACATTTATTTCTCATTTTTCCCATTGCTGCTTTTGTCACCTTTAATTCCTTTATCATAAGCTATGTCTCCCTTTTAGATACACACCTTCCTCTTGTTTTAACTCCATTTGACCCACTATACTTATTGTTTATCTTTGGCATTTTTCTGTATTTTATTCCCCAAATTTCACCCCAAATCCAACATAACCACTTAGAAGTTGTGATCTACTGTATTTGGTGACAGACTAGCTTATTGCATCAATTTTATTCACTACACAAAGGAGGGAAGCTTTCTATTTGTGTTACAAAGAGGATAGGTAGGTTGACCTTTGTGTGAGGACTGGGGGTTAGTGACCTCATGTATCTGCAGACAGTGTGAAGTGTTGATAGCTTATACTTAACA
Source organism: Megalonaias nervosa (assembly GCA_016617855.1). Taxonomy (NCBI): domain Eukaryota; kingdom Metazoa; phylum Mollusca; class Bivalvia; order Unionida; family Unionidae; genus Megalonaias; species Megalonaias nervosa. The sequence continues at coordinate 2,013 of JAECUM010079353.1, read as the reverse complement.
ATAAGACTGGGTCATGTCCACCTGTCTCTGATGTTAAGTTCTGTATCTACCAAACAAATATAAAGTCCTTTATTTTAGGTGAATTGTACTTTCTAAAGTAGAAGAGGTACATACTATTTGGTACATTGACCTTTGACCTAGTTATTACATAATATGATATAATGTAATTTATCCCATATCACCTATGTGAAGTTCAATAAGTGCTGATATGAATAAAATACAACTCATAGTTAAAACAAGTCATTTTATTCACAAAATGCAGTTTGGTAGTAAAGCACAAGTATGAAAACAGCAGTTGAAATTGTTCAAAGACAATTACATACACATTAATATAAGACACAGCTTAGTACCTCATAAAATTGTTTTTGACAAGAGAGACTAAGCACACTTGTTACTTGTACAGTCCCAAGCTATATCACAGATTATTGAAAAAATTAAGGTTGGCTATAGGTATAACGGTACCAATTGTACAACCCCAGGTGGGCGGAGCTTAAGGTGTAGGGAACATTGTATTCAGAAATAAACAACAAAACTAGCTGTGATTGGTGCATTATGTAAGAGTTGTACTTTTTGTTAGGATTCAAAAAAGTTGAGCCTCTTGGCAACATGTGAGATTATGTTAATTCATATCTAGATCCCATTTTGTATTTTTTATGATTTTTTTAAAATGTGGTACATATGACTGAAAATGTGTATGGTGTGACTAGATAACTCTTACCCCTGTCTAGTTCCAGCAGAGTTATCTCTCTTAAATGCAATGGCGTACCTGGTTCTGTCCTTGTCAAATTGACAATCTAACATTGTTCTCTATGACAGTGTGTGACATGCATGCTGAGGTAGGATAGAAAGTATATTTATTTTGCAAAACATTAGCATTGAGGTCTATGGAAAAACAATTGGTACCATGATACCATATATATATATATATATATATACCCAGGCTGAATCACGTGACCACGTGACCAAAAACTAAGACATTAGATGGCACTACAAAGCCTGCCAAACATTTACAATCACAACATAAACTTTAACGAAACGAAATATTAAAATAACAAAACGAAAATTGAAATCCATGTGGTTTCCTCGTTACAATATGTTGATATCAATTTGTCAACCAGTCTCCAGACTGAAAACAAGGGAAGTAACCGCCGTTGACGTCTCGATGCTGAATTAGGTCTCTGTTGCGGAAAACTACATTTCCTCTTGCGTGATTTTATTATTTGATTTGATTTTTTAAATTATTTTATTTGATTTCTTATTTTTTTAGAAAAGCAAAATTCATGAACCTTAATTCTTTGTAGAATGCTGGCAAAATGCTCTCTCTCTCTCTCTCTCTCTCTCTCAGAAAACAATAATTATAAACATTTTAAGCTTTTATTTAGTATGAAAAGAAATGCCAATGATTTGTTTCTTCTGGTAGCAGATAATAATAATAATAATAATGATTCTATTTCATACTATTCACAGCGCTTAAAGTAATAACAACCAGGACACATACATGATGATAAGCAAAAGCTTCAGAACAATCGAATTTTATAAATAATGGCTGGATTTTTTCCCCCTTTTTGTTAAATATATTCTCACTATCTGAGCATTGATATTGTATGGAAATGTATAATAACAGGAAATAAAATCATAATCATTTACTTATCTTGCATCTGTAATAATGGAGTTTATTATTATTATTATTATTATTATTAAGTTTTGATAATTACCACATTAAAAAATATATAAATTTGGTAATATTAAACAAACTGTAATTGCTGGAAATTAAATAATCCACATTATTAAATAAACTGAGGTCACCTTTAGCATAAAATTATTTCTTGTACATTTGCTATCTGAATTGTATAAAAGTTATTTGCAGTTTATATGCATAAAGCTGGCAATGAACAAAAATTCTCCAAGAAATTGAGTCTGGAAATAGTGGAAGCTTGCACTTCTTGTAAGCCTGCAAAATGTGCAACCTTGTAGATGCTGGTAAGAAAATGACCAGAATATATATATACATAT
>JAECUM010079342.1:0-19328 GCA_016617855.1 Megalonaias nervosa | reverse complement strand
ATATATATATATATATATATATATACACACGTGTCTACGATCCTAAAATAATGAACGTGAAGAATTGCGAAACCGACAAGTTTAATAAAATTTAACAAATACTTTATTCCCTTAGATTTTAGAGTGAAACTTTTAAAGGACCTTCAAGTATTGTGTATTAAATCCCATATAATACGAAAAGTTCCATTACATGTCCAAAAGTATAATGTCTTCCGAAACGAATTCCAATATCGAATGTGATGACATATTGTCTTAGATAAGCTGATTTGTGAATAGTCTTGATGTATGACAATTTTACTCTCCATCATATTTTAGAATGAGTTCAGAATACCCTCAAGATTGTGATTTAGTTCAAAACGGCAATGAGTACATTGTGATTCAAAGGAATAATTTAAGAAATAATTCCTCTAAAATTAGCTGAACACATCTAAAAGACTGATTCCACTAGACAGATGTTAAAGTAGGAATGAAGAATTTTGATGCAAAGAACCTAACTATGCACTCCACTAGACCTGTATCACAATAACCATTTCTGAAGAAAAAAAAACCTCAATGATAATATTTTCGAAAATTACTCTAAACTTTGGACAAGGTCTGGAGTGTTTACAAAAATGTACTTGATATCAGTCACATAGACCGTGATTTTGTCCAAGAGAATGCGTTGATCTCCGAGATTCTTTTCTGTTATTACGTGAGATAATTGTATCAGTTTCCATGGGTCTGACATTGTAGTTCTCTATGCGAATAATGACTCAAAATGTTCTGCTGATCACACAAGCAAAATATTACTCCAGGAAATTATAGCACAAATTCCTACATATTTCGATGCAGGCAGTCCGTTTTATTGGTCACATAAATATAAATGTTCTAGTCCTCCATGTAAAGATGCAGAGTTAGCTAAGCTAAAGGAGGGTTGCATGGCAATAAAGTTGCAATCATTCCTGCACAAACATCGTACTGAAACAAGGTCAGGGACCTAATAATTATATAAGTCTCAGTGCATGGAAGAATATAAAATTTCCGATTTAAATAAGGTATAATAAAGAATCCACCACTCACTCGCAGATGGATGGACGGATGAATGTGCGTGTATGTATGTATGTATGTAAGTATGTATGCATGTATGTATGTATGTTTGTATGTATGTATGTATTTATGTATGTATGTATGTATGTATGTATGTTTCGATGTGTTGATGTATGTATCGATGTATGGATGCAAACGCAGAGCAAATAGCTTAGAATTTACATATTTTTTGGTGACGTCATCTGTTATGTGACATTTAATACTAATAATTTAGTATATTTTGATTACTGAATGGTATTGTCAATTCCTTACAACATTTCGTGAATCAAAATCTCCCTTTCTTTGCGCAGGCGGTAACCGGACATTACGTGCCAGTCTAATTCGATTTTTCTTAAGTTCCACTGGGTTGGTGCGAACAGACAGTTCGTCCTTTAAACCTTTTCACTTCTTTCACCTGAATGTATGCACTCTCTCCCATTTCCAAATTTTACTATTTCCTTCTATTTATAAAAAGACGTTGATGTGCTTAAAGAGTCAACTTAAAGCAGATATTGCAATAAATAATTTTTGCTATTGGTCGCTTCGAAATACAAAATCGTACTTTTTGGTGGCCATCGTTCCGAGGCTTTGTTGGTGAGGAGGTTACATTGGCGACAGTAACATTGAATTCCATCATTTAAAATGCTTTCTGGCAAAAATGTTATTCCTTTATGTTGATAAAGGCATATTAGGAATGCACTAACTTAACTGTACAAGCAACCGAAGCTACGTATAGGAGAAGTATTCACTTTTGCAGTTAGTTAATGTTTTTTATTTCTTTTTATTTTTAAGTCAAGCAATGTTTTATTAGGTATCAATTAGATATGATATGCATTCACTTTTAGTTGCATTTATTTACGAAGGTAATATAATTGATTTTTCTTATCAAATGCTTAAAAATATTATTACCATCGTCAATTGTGTATTTTCTCTTTTCAGACATTCTTCACAAATATTTGTTAAAAGTGTGATTACTGAAAGTAAAAATGCAGATTGCCATTTTTTCTTCTCGTTCTATTTTCTCTCATGAGGGCTATCGCGGGAATCAATCAGTAAGCTAACCCACCGGTAAAAGTTGTAATTATTTGGCATATTAATCTATTATATCCAGAATCCTGACACAAAGGTACATGGTCATCAAGAACCAATCGGGATGCTTTTGATGTGCAAAAGAATCATTCTCTCGAGACTTCCCTCCTAAACTCTATTTTTGACCTTTTTCATATTAGTATCAAGAATGGATTTAACCATTATAGAAATGGTCTAAGATGTCACTTTCTCGCACTAGCTTAGTGCCCACGTAAAACTGTTCAAGCATTCAATACAATTATTATTATTATCATAATAATAATAATAATAATAATAATTATTATTATTATTATTATTATTATTATTATTATTATTACTATTTTAGAGAATTAATAAATAATAATTGTAAATTCGTACAAATGTTGATTTTACACAACATGTCTCTGAAGAATCATTTCCATTACAAGGTGTTATAATAGTTTGTTAATTGCTACGTTTCACAATTATTAATATGAAATATTTTTAGTGTCGTCTTGTTTTGATAAAATCGACTTATTAAGACACATCACGCAATGGTATTGAACGAGGTTATTTAAGGTAATAATTTCTTTAAGAAATTCTGAGAACATCTTGCCTATGAAAACAAAATAAAAAGATCCTCATTAATTTCGCTCGCGCAAGCGCACGCCGCCATATTTTCGGAACTGAGAAAAGCGACAAACATCTTGTTGAATATAATTCAAAAGAGGATGAAACCTATCAGAATTTCATATCTGAGGTATTGGGTGAAATTAGTATTTTGGGATCAGCGTAGGTTATAGAGTGTCAAATGCATTTTAAAGCACACCAGTAGTCCAGAAAACAGTACAAACACATCTTAAAAAAACTCTTGGAAAATATCTCCACTCGGAGAGTGACGCAACAGTCTCTCCTCCTCGATCGGACTTGCAGACACCAAGATAATAAACCAGTTAATGGACGCAAAAACATCCCCGCTCCTACATAACGTGATACATCGACATCTCTGCATTTTATAGCTCACAACCTTTTACTAACAAAATATGTTGCAAGAGCTCGGCTAGACTAAAAAAAAAAGACGTCGTCTTAGAAACTTTGTCTCAGAAAGCTGGTCTATTTGTCCTTGTTTAATCCTCTAACTCTCTTGATAGCATTTATACTTAACAATTCTAACTCCCCATCTCTTCAAAAATCCTAGGCAGATTTTGTACCTGGCCGAGCACCAGATTCGTCTAAGGTACGACCTCTATGATAACTGACCCTTTCCGTTTTTTGTAGATGTTTTAATAATTGGCTCTTTACATTTAGCACATATTTTAATATCACAAATGCCACTACGGAAACGCCAAAATAGAATCCTGATTCCTAACTTTTCCTCTTATGAACGCAGCAAATTAGACATGCTGAACTGATTTTAATAATAACTCAGACGACTCCATGTTCCGTACCGGGTTTTGCAGTACACGAGACTGCGAGTATTTACACTCAACGTTGACACCCATTTATATAGGTTTGCAATCCGGATTCGGAGTTTCAGTTCTAAATCGTCCCAATATCCACTTTCTGACCTCCGCGGAGTCCTAATTTTTTCAAAGATGTCAGTTCTATACCGACAGTGTAAAGTAAAGATACTTTCAATAGTATAATAAAATGTTTGAATAGTTTTTATCAGTAAAATTTTGTTTCGGCTTTTCGGCAACTCTAGACCAATTGTTATCATGGAATGCTGAGAGAGAATTATTTTCATACCAAATAACATTACGTATACCCATAAAGTCCATCTGGAGCTGAAAATACCGAAATGTCCTTTGCAGTTGTCATGAGTGGAATTTGCAGGAATATTTTTCAAAGGTCAGCCAAGGTGACATATTTGGCATTTCCAATTTTGTCGATTCAACGATCTCTTCCTAGCAAAGGAAATGAATCAGTTGAATCCGTTTTGGTAACACTGTTGACTTTCCTATAGTCATTACAAATTGGATTAATTGGTTTCTGCAGCAAAAACATGTTGAACATTGACATAGTTCTGTATAAGCATTCTCCAGTAAATACTGAATTTTCTTTATCCAAATATTTCAGCTTAAGAGGATTCATTCGGTAAAGATGCTGTTTCAGAGGTGTAGAATTTAAACTCTCACCGTGGTGATAGATTTTCTTTGTTCGCGTTGAAGTATCAGAAGCGGAGCTCATATTCACATGATGGCTGTTTTAGTTCACACCTTTCCTGTAGTTGAACATGTGAACGTTTCTGGTCTAAATTGCTCAATATTTTTTATTTCTGGAGAACTGATAAACCATATTTACTATCGTACGATTGCATTCCATCATTCAAATCATCTCTGTGTTGGACAGGTACAATAAAACTGACTGAATAAATAACTGTGCTATATCTATTAATATACTCCTTTAACACACTTATCTTATAACGATGTTTCTCCTTCCACCTCCCTGGCTTGCTAATAATATAATTTTAATCATTTACTTTCTTTTCAGTTGTTTAAAGACCTTACCATTTAGACCGAAAGAGATTTTTAGGTATGGGTTAGAGAGTGAAGACTTTGTAACTAAGCTGGAAACGTCTCTCAGTCATAATTTAGTTTTATTTGTGATTTGGTAAAGATTTGTTCTTGCTACTTCACAAACCATTAACAAATTATATTTGAAACCAGAGACATAGTCAAGAAGGGTAAAGTTATAATCTTTGAAAGCAGTTTCTTTTGAATTAACTTCAATTGTCAACGGATAGTATGTCCAAGACCCAGCACAAAGAGACTAAAAGGCAATGATTCTTGAAGTGATTCCTTAACAGCAAACAACAGCAAATGAGCACCCTAATGCCAATAATTTTCTTGTTCAAAATTCGAAGCTATATGACCGAATCCTGTTATTCCACCTGTGATTAAATCTTTCCAATACTCTTTGCGTTTTGCATGATGGCCAGAACATTCAAACTGTCGGATGCCTAATTCATGCAAACTTGTTGGAAACTTCCGGGCACAAAATTTCACTGTTGATCAGATTGGACACATTTGGAAAGGCCAACTTGTGTAAGTAACTTTACCAAAGCTTTTATTATGGTGTTAGTTTGAATCTTTCTCAAAGGAAATGCCTCTTGAAATCTTGTGGATTCAGAGTAGAATCAAAATGTGTTGGTTACCTGATTTGGATTTACGTAATTGACCGACAGTCTACCATTATTCTGTTGAATGGTTCGTCAAATGCAGGAATAGACTGCATACGAGACGTAGGTATCTTCTGATTGGTTTCTCCTACCATTCTACAAGTATGACAGGATGGACAATATTTGGAAACATTACTTTTAATTTTCGGCGACTAATAATGATCCAAGATAATGAGATACGTTTTATTGACTCTTAGAAAGACCGGCCAAGGGAGTTTCATGTGCTAGACTAAGAATGTCCTGTCTATATCACCCCGTGTTACGACTCTATTGACTTAAACTAAGTTACCGAATGAAGCGAAACCAACCCGTTTAGTAAAATTAACAATTCATTTATTGTTAACATTTATTATTTCTCTGAGTTACAAAGGGAAACTGTGATAGAAAGGTGCAGCATTCTGAATTAGATCCCAAATGATCCTAAATGTTCCATGGGAAACCCAAATGTGTAGAGTTTTCAAGATTGAATCTGTGAATGTATACAGAGTCTTGAATAGGTTAATAAGCCAACACTCTTGATGTAGCACAATGATACAATTCAGGATGTCTCTGAATGAATCCACAATGATCCCAGCATAGTGTTTTGATCCAGATGTTAATGAGCACTTTGTAATTCCAATGACTATTTTTTTTGGATAAATGATTACTCACAAATTGTATCTGAATAAAACTAAAAACTATGATTGTACATTCCTAAAGACTGATACTAAAATAGAAATGAGTAATTTTTTTTACCAACCCTTCTATAAAACCATAAGGCACACAAAATGACCAGGATGTGTGTGATAAGTACGCTTCCAGAACATTTTGAGCTTGGACGTAAGGCTAGACCTTTACCTCAGATCTCATGAAACAGCTTAAATATAACTTACAAACATGACAAACATAGAATAGTCGGATAGGTTAGACCTCTAACCACAGTTACCGCACATAATACAAATTAAATATAGATAACACTATGAACAACAACTTCATAACTCCTTGACCACTCGTCAACAGTCGGCACCTAATGTTTTCACAAAATAACAGACTCGGACATGGGTGGATTCAGTTTCCCTAATAGCCCTCTGAAACAAAGGGATGTCTCAGGATTTTATTCTTGTTGGACAATGAGTAATTGTCGCTTGTCAACCTGATTAGAATTCAGTGAATAAAGAGTGAAACGTCGATCACATTCATCAATAGCTATTGATTGATCAATACCAGGAAGGGAGTTGACCTCGTCTAAAGGCTGACCAGTGTCAGATAAGGGAACAATTTCCTGGTTTGCATCATTCTCAATAGCTCTTGTTGCCATACCTCATCTAACTACACAAACAGGATACAAATGAGTGATATAGAACCTTCCGACATCAATGGTTCATGCTTCTCAAAGATGCATTCTTTTAAATACGTGATCGTAACCGTAACCTCTTTCAAAGAGGCTAAGGTGATGAGCATGTTTTTAAATGAATGCATTTGAAATAAACTCTGACTTTCAACAGTTGCTTTTTTCAACCCGTAGCATCATAAAAATGATGTGCCTTTTAATTTTATAACAGGTGCACGTAGGAACAGATAATAAGTTCCGATCAGTCTTATCACATCATAGATATCTAAAAGTTGTGCCAGATTGAGATGGGAAGTATCGTATAGGACTGAAACGATTTTTGTACTAAACAAATGCTGAGAGGAAGACTTCTTGACAAATAAAACTCTGTGAATCAATAATCATCACCTGCGCGAGCAGCATTTTCCACAGTTTCCACATATTGCTCTCATCAAGATAAGTCTTGACATATTATAGATTCAATTCTTATTCTCTTCAGATACCATGAGCTGTCCGAGTTTATCTTTATTTCTATCAACCTTCATTGCTGAGCATCACCTATCAAATAGCTTTCCTTTTTCATTGTAGATTCGACTTGCATAGCCTATCATGTACAAAAAAATGGCGCTCAGCCCATGACAACAACAACTGCATGAAGTCGAATTCTATCTTAGCCATTTGAAGTTCTCATAAATTTACTCAAATGGGATGAAAATATTGATATTCTTCCTTTTCCTGAAAAGAGGTTGCTAACCTATTATTTCTGGCAACATCAAAACCAGATCTTGTGTGTAATGGGGATGTGCCGAACCTTACAGTCCAAACAATTTTAATCTATATTGAATGTATCTTGTGTCTCCGTGCATCTGAATTTGTATTATCCTTTATTTTCTCTCCTCCCGTATCTCTCTGTATCTGCATTTTCGTTTCCTTGCTTTGTCTCCCCATCTACATCTGCAATTGTTTCTTTTTCTCTCTCTGAAATTGCATTATTTTCTGTTTACTCTCTGCCCCCTCTTTTTATCTGAATTTGCATTCCATCATATCGTTCTGATCCTGAAGCTTCAAATAATTTTGCACGATTACCACATTAATGTTCCAACATCAGTACACCAAGAAATATAAACGGGAATTAACACCAAGTAGATGAGTTAAGAAATCTATATACCACAATATGGTTTAGGGTGCCGACAAATAAATTAAAGGAATCGTCGTTTTGTAGATACGGAAATATAGTAATATGAAATTGTCAATGACGTCTGGAAATAGTTTTATATTGTCAAATAAAATTACTACAATTTGTATTTTGACCTGGTCTGTATCTTTCGGCATCATTCTTTATCTAAAAAAGGCCAAACTTTACTAACATAATACTGCCATCGGGTACAGTATTTTTGATAAAGTATTCTTAACGATTCTCTTTGGAAAACATTTCTGACGAAAGTACCACTCCAGCTTTGTGAATTATTATTATTATTATTATTATTATTATTATTATTATTATATCATTATTATTATTATTATTATTATTATTATTATTATTATTATTATTATTATTATTTTACCATATGTTATAGTCTAAACTACCATAATGATATTTAAGACGTTCTAGGTGCGTCTGCATTAGCGTGAGCATGCATCCATCTTTCCATTCCCCAAACCAGATATATAAAATGCAAAGAGGTGTGGACCCAACGCCCTACAGATTTCCTACATTATCCCCTATTATTATTATTATTATTATTATTATTATTATTATTATTATCAGTGTTTAGTAGCAACTATCATTAATTTTATTTTTGTTGCAACATATTCGAATATGGATCCAGTAAAACAAATTTTGGGACCCTTTTTTTTCTTGCTTGTTTTTGGTTGGGGATGGGTGGGAGTAGTTAGATATCGCCCATTAACATTTTGTTAGATTTTGTAATTTATGTAGACTAATTATATATATAAATTGTTATTGATATAGATTCAAGTATACACAGCCATATATTCATGTATATTAGATACAAAATTGATAAAATAAAGAATTCAGGTGGAATTGTTACATGCTGTGTATAGGTGATTTTAAAAACCAGAAAATGTTTGTAACAAGTAATGTACTTTCAGGAGAGTGGAGTTTCTGTAGCTTCCTATGGGCTACAGTTTTTCAAAAATAAATAAGAAACCTGCAAAACTTGCATTTGACTGTTGTCTAGCCACTTGTTTGAATTAATGCAAAACATTTCTGCAAGGTGTAGTGCTTAAATGAGAAAATAGGAGGATGTAATTTTCATGATCTTTTATCCAAATGTTTATGTCTTTAAATTAGGCGTATTCCATTCATAGTCGATTTATGTGTAACATCTACGTTATTCCCGTTGAAATACAGTTAATCATTTTAAAAGGATGGTATAGCCGGAGAGATTAAAGAATTTTGTTCTGCATCTTAATTTTCCTGTACAGTGATAAAGCCCTGAAATGTGCCCGTCCGGAAGTATAGGCATAGGAAATTTATAACATCTAAATTTAGAAGACGACTGTTAAATGATCAGAACACCGTGATCCGCGATTGTTCAAATAAGGGACTTTCCGGTCAGATACAGAAGATGTGATCCCTATGATTTTTCCTATTTTTGTTGTATATAAATATATGAGACGAACATTGTATCAAAAGAATCCGATCGTTTGCTAGTAGAAACAGCAACAACCAAAAATATTGCAGACAGGTTTTGAGAGGAATATCAGTACAAGATGAACATTATGAAAGGTAGGCTTTGAAACTTGACACTGTGATTTTCATTGTTATACACCGACACTGAACTAATTCCGCAAACTTTCTTAGAAACTTAGTGATGTTCTTTGCAATATGTCGAACAGAAATTGTTTCCGAGGCAGAGTAATAAAGTTTCAATAAGTGTGTGAGATAGAGACTATGATGATTACAATTGTTTAAACAATTGAACATTTTGCCTCTTCTTAAATATTTGAGGACATTTGATCAATACTTGAAATCATCCGTTGCCTACAATTTCCAGTAAAACAAAGCATGCTGCCTTGCTGCTGGTTGTTTAATTAATATATGGATTTTCAGCATTATTATTACACTGTTGCAGATTAGGTATAACGTTGAGCGCTAATTAAATGAAACTTCTTTATTTTTGCAGTTGGTAAAGTGATTTTCGGAAGCATAGTTTTCCTTACCGTGTGCATGGTAGCCATCCAAGGAGCACCAAGTTCTACAACTCATGCAATGGCGCCACTTGTTTGCTGACATTCTAATTATACAAAGTGGATTTTACCTTGTGGAAGTACATGCACACCCGAAAAAGATTCCGGCACGCAGATGGCCAAAATTAGGGAGACATTGGGTACCATACCTATGCATATGGAGGAAGCACACGACATGATAGAAGTCTTGAAAGTGAAATATGTAAGACTTTCTGCATATTTTCATCATTGCTCAATCATTGCTCAATCATTGCTATTATTATTATTATTATTATTATTATTATTATTATTATTATTCACTGTAGAAGTAGTATTAATGGTAATGACTTCACCAGTTCGCCTAGTTTGCTTTCGCAAATAAAGAACATCACGGAATCAAATCAGACTGTTTGTTGTGGCGGCGGTGGTAGTGATGGCCATAGTGTTGGTTTAGTTTTCTTTTAAGACCTGTATCTATTATTTTGTACCTATTTAGCAAATATTGAACCATTTGAACCTATTCTAGTTAAATGGAAAGATAAATGTTCACGGGGAAAATCCTATAGTATACAATTAAATGAATCAATATGTTCATTAGCAAAAGGTAATTCGTAGAGTATTATTTTCTGCGTTTATTTTAATGTAATCTTTCATTGTACAGCTGATGACAATAGTGCACTTAAATTTAATATAATGTTGTTTTGGGGCCGTTACACATCATTTTCCGTCCACGTGAATATTTCAAGCTGCCACACCCACTTCCCCAAAAATAAACTTTCGAGTGTTTTAACCTGCTTCTATAAGTTCCATTTTCCAACCTTTTCCCCGAAACTTCGATAAAACTATGCTCATGCTAATAAAATCATAACTAAGATGGGCGTAGAAGGTGGAATGGAGTTGTTAATGGTTCACTCAAGAATATTTTATTTTACAATAGATTATTTCTTGTTTGCAGAGTAAATACCGCATCTGTAGTACAAGTATGGTCAATGAAATTGAACGTGAAGGAGACCACGTATTCAAGTACGGAAATATTGATTTCAAAGATGAAGAAAGAAAGGTCAAATCATCAAATGTGGTACGAAAGTTTGAAAAATTGTAATAGCTTATGAAGAGATGATCCTATGCAGATAATATTTATAGCAGTAGTAAAAGTAATATTAAGCAGAGAATGATGATGGTCAGGTTGTGTTTTTGTTGTGGCATTGGAAGTGTTTTTATTAATTACAAAGCAACTTAATCATAGTATTTGTTATCTCCAATTAATATGATATGAAAATCTTTTCTGCTGAATATTCATGACTTTTTTGACTTCTTTCAGACGGAAATAATAACGGCGGACTACGATTCCATGGTAGCAGCCATCATGTTTACAGAACAAATAAGATTTAACGAAGACTCTTCCCAGGTTTACAGAAATATGAGCAAAGATCTCAAGGGTCTCTCAGATAAACTCGCCACGATTTTGTGTGGGTTCGAAAGAATCCAGTGCGTCAGCGGAAATATGCCCTGCACGAAGCTTACGTGCCAGAGTATTTTTTCGGAAATGATCGAATCCTGGAAAACAGAAGAATCTAGAATGCGAGCGGAATATTGGATGCTTAGAGATATAAAGAAATATCTGGCGGTTTTAATTCGAAAGTATGATTGATATTATATCATGCTTATGTAAGTGACGCACCAAAACCGCATCTGTGATAGTTACGAAATTGATGTCTTGTCTGTTTCAAGAATTTCCTAGTATTTTAAGCATGCTATTTTGATACAATTTCATACCCCAGTCTCAATAGTATGATGGATACCTACCATGACGAAATGCTCATAATAACTGTTACTGAACTATCAATATCTACCATTATCATTCTCGAAATTTCTCTTTACTGTTTGCCTATGTTTTATACCATCTTACAATTGTAAAATATTTTACAAAACATTTTGAAACGTTTCAGTTTGATATACTTTGTTTCATTTTTGTAGGACTGTAGTATTTCACGCGATATCGATTGATGGATGCTAAAGAAATTTTCGATATTGGCATCGGGTATACTTATAACCTTACTTCAGTATTGTAGCATTGTAGCATGAAAAGATTTTTGAGATTTGCTACATGGTAATATTAGGACTCTGATTTTAAATTTTGGGAATCTTTTAGCGAATGTACTGACGTTGTTAAGTGTACACTATTTTATCCTCGTCAAATCTTGTGAAATACAATCAAAGTTGAAACTGAAATTTGCACCGCTATGTCAATAAGTAATACGCACCCAATCCGCATTTCTGATATTTTAGGACATTCATACTTTTACTTGTCTTATGAATTTCCCAGTATTCTAAGCATATTATTCTTATACAGTGTTATACATGAGCCCAAAATGGATGACGTATATTTCCCAATACGAGATACTTACATACTTACTGATGCTGATTTATCAGCATCTACCATAGTCATTCTTGGAATTTATTTTACCGTTTATTTTGATACCATTTAATATTGTCAACCTTTTTAAAAAATATTTGATAAATTTTCCATTTTTGTATATTTTGTTTCATTATTGGATGGTTGTAATATTTAAAGCCAAGCTGACCTGTGCTTGCCAAAAAAATGTTCGATATTGTCATTGACTTCTGATGTTATAGCCGTTATTCAATATTGTAGCACTGTTAAATTCGACATTTCAGGGACAGAAGATTTTTGCGATTCGGTCATATCAGAGGTAACGTTTAATTTGCACACAGATTTCACAAAATGAATATGTCTGATTCAAAAGTGATATTGTTCATAACGAATTTTAGTTTAAACCAATATTAAAATAAAATATATGTTTGAAATTGTTGATATGTACCTATATTTTAAACGCTTGAATGTTTCTTCCTTTTAAATGTCATTGCTTTGTGACCAAAACGATGCGCATGGTTTTCATGTCTTTTACACATCTCTAAAAGTGTTCGCAAATATTTGCTAACATTTTTATTTGCAGTTCTCTGTACAATCAATTTATTCCTCAGGAATATGACAATTTGTTTGCAATATCCCGTATACAGATTGTAAATAAGCATGCTTATTTATTATTACCAACTCTGAATTCATTAATAAAGTGTTTTATTGAGATTTACCTTACGTTTTACATAAAATATATCGATCAAGTCATTTGTGAATGTAAATAGATGTATCCTTCTTATTTGTGTCGGAATAGTCACAGTATGCATATATTCTGAAAGATCACCATAACGGTAAAAATGTCCAATATTATGGAAGTTCAAATGTAGCACGGTGAAAGTTGTAAGTAAGAAAATGCAAGTTGGAATCATGTAATCAGAGGAATCTATTTTGACAACAGATGGCAATGTTACAGCCAAGAATGAAAGGGATTACTGTCTTGGTTTCGACATATTATAGGTTCTAAGAATGGAAGACAACCACACTTCTACATTCCCAAAACAAGCCATGGTTAACTTTCCATATCTGGCAAGAGGAGAACAAAAAAAACTTATATCCTTATACAAGGTCCAAATGTATTGGCAAATTGGATTACACTTTTTTTTAAGTTTAATTAAATTGTTTTATCATCAGTTGTCTACTCCTTGCAGCAAGATGTACAATATAAGCATATATAGAAACACCTCAAAACAGAAACCTCATTCGGTATACCGGAATCCCGTCGAAACGAAAAAACATATAACGTCCCATGCCTTCTTCAAGAAAGGCTATTGATCATCACAAAAATCATAACATTAGCAATCGATGACCATGCAACACTCAAATGATTTTATTACAATCAATAAAAAGAAGCATCGAGGAATATCATGGGTTTTGGTTTAATATTAAATCAGCTACATGTATTATGCTTTTTTCAATGTATCATCCTTTTTGAAACCCTGTTTGATCCTTACGTACTATTATAAAGAGCACATTTATCATCCTCGGACTGCGAAATTGCATACTCGGACACTGTAACTTATTTTACACTTTTTACAGTTATTCTGGAATATGGTTTTCATATTTAAAACTATTCTTCAACTGATACAATTTTACTACCTTTTGTATCAACAGTTACGCCTGATATATAAAAAGCTATCTCCTTGAGATGGTTTGGATATATTTTGAGAGCCAATGAGTGTTACAACAAGTATACGTTGGAAAAAATTATTAAATCCGAAACTATTGTCCAAAGAAATTTTTAAAGTAAAGCAGGCTGTACAGGTGGAGAAGCAACCTTTGGTGCTTTAATAATATTTGTTAGGAATGAATGTAATTGGGATAGACTAAAAAGTCCAAACAACGTTTTCTCGCCTTTCCCACACAAAGGAGAACTTCTAATGACAACGTTTACAAAAATGACTGTCATGTGTACAAAATCAAGTTTATGAATAATATCATAAGGGCGATAGTAAAGGAAAAAAGTAACAAAGACGAAAATCATAGAAGGCAGAAATGAAAAGAATCTAGATTCCATGACATAGATAAATACAAATTACGTCACGCAGTAATCTGAAATCAGTCTGGTCCATAACTTGTGAATAGGCTGGCAACGTTACTAAATACTGACGTAATTTTGCATATTCTATAGATACTGAACCCAGTGATGTAATTAATGTAAATATTATAATACTGTAAGTGTGAAATATTAAAGTATGGAATTGTCAAATATGCTGGAAGATATAAATATACATCATATATCAGTTTTATCATCCCGTCGCTTTTTTGTTAAGCAACTGTTCTGGGAATGTAAAGTCGTCTGGACAGGGGTTTATGAAACGTCTGTGTTGGAGTCTAGGCTTGAGATTTTGTAAACTAGCCACAAACGACTTTAATGTTAACAAATAGTAACGTTTTGATTCGCTGAAAGTTGGAGTCTAATCTCGACGTAAAGGCTCAGAGAGCTATAAACTACAGGTATATTTTCAATTAACTTAATATAAAACGACTCCAGTGCTGTATAAAGTTTTCAAGTGTTGAAGTATAAACTGATTTTCAAACTGCAGCCTATGTTAGAAACGATTGGGTATTCATTGTGAAGGTCACTATTGCCGGTGATAAAAGAGACTATATGTCAGTCAGTGATATTTATATAGACTGTATCCAGAAAAATGGTCAGAGCCAGAAAGTCCGTAATGTATTTGTCAGTGGTTCTCAAACGTATTGTTTCGCGACAACTTGAACATTGTTGAAGGTCTTGGCAGACCACTTAGTGACCTTTCCAAATGTTAATTACACCGTTAGCTAACTATGGTATAACGCTTTGTATACAAGCGCTACAAAAAAAAAATGAAATTAATAATAACAAACATTTCTTGTTCTGCAAATAAAAGTGCACTCCTTATATTTTAATATCAGTAATCTTTCCTTCTTAATGCGATGCATGAACCTGTTTTGTTTAGCAAGTACATGTTCTCGATTGTTCCGCAACCTTTCCGCGGACCACCTGAATGTAGCTCGTAGACACCAGTTGGCCGCGTGCCACAGTTTGAGATCTTCTGATCTACGTGACATTCGCTCTGATTGAATGCATGCAAAAATGTTTTATTTGTTACCTTATTATCTTCACCTATGCATCACACAATGAGCATTAACTAGATAGTATAAACAGACAACAACATAAAAATAGTGATCGCCGTTATTATATTGTTAAAGGAATTAAATTTAAATCTCTATTCAAAGTTCAATAAAATGAGAAGAAAGAAAACAGTTTAAATTTCGCTATATGTAGTAATAGGGAAACAATAAGCTGGATAGAACATACAGTTCTTGGAAATCACTATTCACACGTGTTCGAGAACTGAACTAATCAAAAGTACACAGATGTTAGCGGGTATTACAATAGGGAGAAGGAATATTGTCAAAGTTGACAATACTAACTCTTGAAAGTGCAAAATATGAATCAGGAATTAAAACAACTAACTTTAAAACATTATCGGCAAAATTTTTTGCGATCTCTCTGGAGACCGGAAAGTAAATATGACAAAGATTGTTTCAGAGATGTACATCAGAAGTAAGGTCAAGCTGTATACTCTAAAGCCTAATTTACACCGATGAATCACACACTAAAATTATGGGAATTGATAGTTATTTTAACAGTATGCGAGGTCCTTTTAACAAACCTTGATAACCAGTGGGTATAACCTGCATAATTCTTTTTCTGTGGAAAAGAAATCATGTACGAGATTAGGCTGAAAATGTCTTCTGACTGAAATGAGATAAACACACTGTGGCTATGTATTTACCAGCCATATGATGCAAGAAGAAATTTGACCGGAAATTCGATCTTATGTGAGAAAGTTTCGATATTTGCCGTGCTGCATTTACTGATGGAAAAATGTCTTGAAACGACAAAAATATAAATTTCAGCGCCATACTGTGTCAGATTGTATTCAGGACTTCCACATTGCAACGTTATGACGCTAAGGTACTGTTACACAAACTATAGCGTAATAGATGAACTGGTTACATAAATAGAGCCCTTGCCGATTTCTCATTAGAACTTATTTCATTTCGTGAATTTATTTAATACTGACAATTTTCAGTCAACAAGGTTTTTTTTTGTTATGTGGCATTTATTATCTGCAAATACATTCTGTGATATGTTAAATCGTGGAATGGATATTGGAGTTGTAACATATTATTCTCTGAAAATTGCTTTTGTTTCAAAATGAACATCATCAGGTGGTGATAAAAATATATGGCAATTTCAAAATGATACATTATTCTTATAACGTTGTCGCATTAAATGTATGCTAAATAATAACATGAAGTTCCTCACCACCTGTGGTCCTGGACACGTAATGTGCCGAAACCAGGGGATGACAAATCCCCTAAAAATCTTAGACAACTACTATTGAAGATGTCTACTCAGACTCATATTCTGCATTAGGTCTGACCGCTTGTCAATCTCGATCTTAATAATAGTGATTGAGATCTCTTCATGAACTGATCCTTTCTTCACGAATACTGAACTCATGGGGTCAGCAAATACTCGGAAACACTGGTGTCATATGTAAGCACACACACACACAGACACACAGACACACACACACACACAGAAAAGCGCTTGACTACCTACTAATTTCACATTTCAAATTTAATATGTATTTATTTACTTTAATTTCCGATATAAATTAAAACCAATAAGTTTAATAAACGTTTCCATTATAGCGTAGCCAAAGCAACCGAAACCTTTATTTTATCCAAGAAAACTCGATAGATAATAATTGAAGAGCTTTTCCATTCTTCATTGTGAATTATGTCAGCATCTTTGTAATCAATGTAAGTTATTATGATAAATTGTCATAATGTACAAAGACGACATAAAACTTGATAAGTAGAGTACTGTATGCATGTAGGGCCTTGACAAAGGAGGCAATATATCCATTCCAATCTCTACACTGCCAGGTAGTATGTCCATCGTTCGAAGATAGAGAACTGCTTCTTTTTCAACTTTTAGCAGTTCTCCCATAAATGGCATTATGGTTCCAAAATGACAATACAATTTTCTTGGCAAACACAATCCTTTCTAATAAAATGTCCCACTGTTTATAAACTGACCTCTGTTTAATTCTTTCTCTGACTATGTCGTCAGATTCATTGTTAATGGTTCCCTCCACACTGTGGAATTCTAATCTTCGAGGTTCAGATTATAAACATTATATAGAAATCGTCTTACCCTTTCCTTTAAGACTAAGATTCATCAGGAATTTCCGTACATTATTACTGAGGAAAACTAAATGCACATATGCAGTGAAAAGTACCATGGCCCGTACCACCGGAAAACATAACTCCGGAAACGGGAGCACCGGAAATATATGTATATATTTGCAATATATTTGTGTTTCCTAATTATTTTACAGTAGATAGATATGTATCACATAATAGCTTGTAAAATATATGTGTTGCATAATATTGTTTAGAAGATCTACCAAACATTGTTTAGAAGTTTACAAAATCGGAGATTTCCACATTTAACATTAAACTTGCTAAACGCTTTCTCGTGGCAGTGAACATGTTCACCTATCTAGGCAGCACACCGTCACGCGCAGTCTATATGAATGATGCAACCAACTCCAGAACTGATTACGCATGTGAGGCCTTCGGAAGGCTAAGCGCAAAGTTTTGTGGAAGAGCAGAGGGATCAGTCTACAAACAAAATTTAGATTCCACGAATCCATTGTGTTGCGGACCCTGATATGATTGCGAAATATAGACAGTGTTCAGGTGCCATTATTTTTTTTCTTCACATTTCATGCACTCAGAAACTAATTAAGAGAAGGTAACAGCATAGTGTCCCTAACACTGGGGTTCGCCAACTGGCAGGTATTTCAAACATCCATATTGTGCTGACGAGATTACAGCTGAAATGGGCAGACTACGCCACCGCGATGTAAGACTATCTTCTGCTGCGAGCAAATATACGTTGTCGTTCATCCAAATTTTTTGACTATATCTGACTTAGGTTGGATATGTTAATCCAAATTGATCAAATAAGATCTCCTATTGGAATCTATCTTGAAGCAGTGATGTTACTGAGATAAAACTGATCTCAAATTAACAAGTCTTTTTAGAGTGGTTCTGTGTTTTCTAGTTTCAAGTAGTGATGGATTATATGGCTTTCATGAAGCTTGGCCAAAAATTACAGTGGATGTCATAAATGCATTTTTACTAATATGTCATATTACTATACCGTACTTTTCATGAGGGATTAACACTTTATCAATGAATTTGCATCAAGCATACGATGTTGCCTTAAGTAAAAAAACAATTCAATGAACTATGTTTAACTTTATATGCAAACATTCAGTGATACTTGCGCTCTCTTCAGTCATTTAAGTGACAGGATAATTCACATGTGATTTGAAAATGATTTTCTAGATACTGAAAAAAGCCATGCACTTTTCTTAACTAAATACTACTACCTGCATTTTAAAGTGCAGACACATTTGTTTTTAAAATATTTGTTTTATTATGTAAATAATTAGTACACTCTGTCATTACAGAAGTAGATTATTTTTTGTGAAATTTGGAAGGGTAATAAATTTTATAGTTTCCATGCTTTACGTTTCATTAAAATATGGCACCAAGAATTAAAGTGTATTTTTATTTCATATTAGAAGAGAGTGTGCTTCTATTAATTACATTAGTAAGTTACTTAGCATTTAATAATTGCCTTAATTCATTATCTAAGTGTCATGCAAAAACCGGAATGATAGTGAAACTGAACTGAGAGAGAGAGAGAGAGAGAGAGAGAGAGAGAGAGAGAGAGAGACAGAGAGAGAGAGAGAGAGAGAGGGTTAGCTATTCTGTCGTCGTGTTTAGCAACACATCCTTCATCTTCGACGTGTCCTTCGCCATTGTTTTGCATGTTGTTGCATACATTGAATACACTTGAGATACAGAAAACATAATGGCATTGTATTGGATGAATGTACCAGAATCCAAGGGCAATTGTTTAGTTCTCTTACGAATAATGACTATTTTCGTCAATACATAATGAAATCATTGTACCATGAAATTATAAAATGTAACGGCATATATATATATATATA
>JAECUM010079339.1:0-17774 GCA_016617855.1 Megalonaias nervosa | reverse complement strand
CTGGGGTAGTCTACGGACAATGGGAATTAGTATTACAGACACCACCCACCAACCTCGCCCCCTCCCCCCCGGGACTGTATCCGGACAAGATTTATACGAACAAAATATCACCCTGGGACTGTATACGGACAATGGGAATTTTGTATAGCGACAAGAGGAATGGCACAGGTAGGGTGACGTCATGGTACTGGACACTTGCAACAATGTAGCAAGTACTTTGACGTCATACCACCTGTGTCATTTCTATATAAAGTTTGAATCATTCGCGACCGTGTTTGTGGATATTATAATATTATACCCAAATTATACAACTGAATAAAAAAAGTTTTAGATAAGAGAATAATGTTTTTGTGAGTTAAAAGATAAATTATACAATCGAATAAATTTTTTAGACAAGAAAGAATAATTTTTTTTGAGGCAGTGGAGTGGCCCTGAAAAGGGCCTTTGGGTTCTTTGTCTTCTATTGGCTCCATTTTGTTCACCAGCTCTTCACTTTTCCAATGATTCCTTTCTTCTTCTTTTTCTTTTCATCGTCTGGAATCCAGTCAGGATGTCCCATCTCTCTAAACTTTTCCTGTACCTTCATCCAGTTTTGATTTAGTCTTTCAAAGTCCTCTTTTCTCTTTTTGTTTTCCTTCTCCTTTCTCTCTTTTACCCATGTGTCTTTGATTTTCGTTACCTCTTCTTTCATCACTTTGCTCATTAGGTCTTCAGATTTCCTTAATTTCTCTAATCCCCACAGGACAAAAGACCACTCCGTAAAATTTGCTTCCTCTTCTAAAAAGCACCTCACTTGGATGACATTATCAAGTGCGTCTTTCAATGTCCCCACTCTCACATATTTACGATGGATAAAGCCTCTTATTTTTTCCACCTCCTCTTCTATCATTCCTGCCACCTGATCCCTGGCTACGTTCAGCAATCTTATCATTCTCTCCATGTTGCTAGCCATTTTTTATATTCAGCGTTGAATGGCGCGAATGACGAACGCTATGCTTTTATATACTTCAAGCACGGACGTGAACGAAAACATCTCTTACATTCACGTCACATATTATTTACTATCCACACCAACGGACGCGAATGCATAAAACACACAACTATTTACTATCACACCTATTTACTATCCACACCAACCAACGCCAATGCATAAAACATACCATATTTATTATCCTCACCAACGAATGAGAAAGTATAAAACACACACCTATTTACTATCCACACGAACGAACTCCAATGCATAAAACATACCATATTTACTATCCACACCAACGAATGAGAAAGCATAAAGCACACACCTATTTACTATCCACACCAATGAACGAAAATGCATAAAACATACCATATTTACTATCCTCACCAACGAATGAGAAAGCATAAAACACACACCTATTTACTATCCACACCAACGAACGAGAATGCATAAAACACACACACACACATATATTATCCACACCAACGGACGCGAATGCATAAAACACACACCTATTTACTATCCTCACCAACGAATGAGAAAGCATAAAACACACACCTATTTGCTATTCACACAAACGAATGAGAATGCAAAAAACACACACATATATACTATCCACACAAACGAAAGAGAACCCTTAAAACATACACATATAAATTGGAGAAATTTTTACAACATCAGAAAGAGGCAGAACAAGCATTTGTCCTTGAACAGCAACAGTGAGAAGAAGAAGAGGCAAGAAGGAAACGACAGGAAGAAGAAGCATTAGAGAAGAAACAAGGTCTAGGAGAGAAGGAGAACAGTGAACCTCAAACGGTAACGGTACTCTTGGACATTTTGGCCAAGTTAAGAAGTCTGAAACAAATGTATCAGACTTCTTTATTACGACCCATGAGAAAAAGACCTTCCGGAGCCAAATAGTCCAACCCTGTTACTACACCGGAGATACCACCCCTAGTGATTTCTACCAAATCATTGACAGGAGCAAGTCCAGAAGTAGGCCTTGGCCGTGGCAAAGGCTCATGGCAGTCAACGCGGATTGCTTCTCATTCCTAAGTTTGTCTTTTTTAAAAAACAAACATCCAAAGGCCCTCTTCAGGGCCACTCACTTCTTTCGAAAAGAGATAATATTCATTTTGCCAAAATCAATTAAAACTCAAAATCCCTTGTTTAACCCCATGATGTACGTGTGTGAGTGCATGAGTGTAGGCCTTATTATTCTAAACAATCAAAAGCAAGAGACACTTACGTTTTTTTTTTCAGTCTGGTCTATTCTGGCACAAATATTTACAATTCAGTGTCATAACACAACATAACACAACACTTTTTAAAAAGTTCAAAGACTTCTTCTGTGTCTTTTTTCTTCTTTCACTCGCTCTGTTTTCTGATTTTCTTCACTTTCACAGTTTTTCCTCCTCTTCTTCCTCACTTTTTTCTCGTCTTCTTTTCTGTCTTATCTTTCTGAACGTGCCGGGGTTCTTCTTTTGCCGAGGGCACCTTTCTTTCTTCATCCTTCTCCTCCTGCTCCTGTTCATTCTTAGGACAGTCTGAAGACCAATGTCCTTTCTCTTGACAATGATAATAGGTATCATGAATTTTGTCTCTTCTGACACTGGTCTTGCTTTCTTGACGGTCTGGACATTCTGCAGCCCAATACCCTTTCTTCTGACAGATATAGCAAGTATCTTGACATTTATCTCGAAAGGAGGGAGAGTAGTCCGTCGGCTTGTCTGAAGAAAACTTTCTTATGACACCTCGCAAAGCTCTGATAAGAAGTTCGATCTGTGTGGGTTCTTCCATCGTGCTGGTCAGCTAGAGAGCGAAATGGATACTGAGAGGGAAGGTACCAGCCCTTTATATATACACTGAGCCTGACATGGATATATAGGGTTCCATGGCGTTTCAAATGTAGTCATTTGACTTTTTGCAGTGAAGATGAAAGGATCGCATCATTTCGTAAAGAAAGGAGAAGAAAATAAGAGACAGAAACGTGATTTATCGCCTCGCACAGTAGCTGAAGTCTTGGCTCAAATTCATGCCAGCGATTTTGAAGATGAGATGAGTGAACCATAATCTAGGACCAGAGAGTCTACACCAAACCAAAGACCATCACCAGCAGTAAACCCTGAAAAGTACTACCACATTCGAGAGACGGACAAAAGATTCTCCAGAAAATTTAGAACTACGGCCTACACGTACGCAGTGAAGTTTAAAGATTTCAAGTCAGACGTACCACTGGAGAAAGCAGTAGGGTTCATCACCGATGTGTGGGATTCTTTGTTAACCACACTGAAACAGCAATGTCAAGCCAAAGAAGACGATCGCTTGAGACTTTCTATCCATCACGACAGTTTGAAGTCACCCGTTTGGATCTAGTTTAGCAGTCCATCAGAATTGACGCCTTCCAAAGTCATCGACAAGATTAAACACGTGCAGCAATCCAACGATAAGTTTCACATCACCGATGGAAAAGCGACACTGTTCATGACCCACGTGTCTCTTCCTCAAGGGACAGGACATGACAAAAATGTGTTATTGTGGACGATCTTCGCATCACCAAAAGGAGCCTCGTCCGAATTAACAATTCTCAAGACAAGATGTGTTTAACCCGTGCCATCGTGGTGGGACGAACGTATGCCGACAAGAACGACACGGGAGAATGGAAAAGAGCCTGGCAAACTATTAAAAAATCTAGCCGAGCCAAACAACGAAGAGAAGCAGAACTCCTATTACAGCAAGCTGGTCTTTCCAAAGACACACCCTGTGGCATTTCTGAAATGCAAAAGTTGCAAGACGTCTTGGCTCCACGTTACACCTTGAAAGTGCACCCTCAAGAAGTGCGTGGACCTCTGTTGTTTCGAGGCAAAGATTTCAAAGACGGAAAATACATTCCATTCACGTCTATCATCACGATGAACATTTTGATGCCATTACCAGTATCACTGCATTCCTGTCATACAGTTATTACTGTGAGAAAATTGACTATGGCTATAACAATCGAG
Organism: Megalonaias nervosa; assembly: GCA_016617855.1. Lineage (NCBI taxonomy): Eukaryota > Metazoa > Mollusca > Bivalvia > Unionida > Unionidae > Megalonaias > Megalonaias nervosa. The sequence continues at coordinate 13,799 of JAECUM010079339.1, read as the reverse complement.
AGCAACATAAGCATTGCGGATCGAAATGCTCAGCATGTTTGGCCTCTAAACCCTGTCTGGACGAAGGTCAAGAACGAGTGCATTGCCCAGCTTGTCAGCGCACGTTTGTCAGTCCAGCTTGTTACAACATTTAAAGAAGCAAGGTTCACAGCAGAAAAGTGCTTGTCAGCTCCTGAGATTGTGCCATACTTGTGGACAAGGCATACGTACCAATAATGCCAAGGCGCACGTCTGTTCAGGAAAGAAGAGATGTCACATTTGTCGCCAAGTCGTGGACTTGGAACACCAATGCTACATTCAAAAATACCATTTCAAACATGAAGAAGAAGAAGATAATGACCAGAAGAAAGGTCATTTCATCTTTTTCGATTTCGAATGCATGCAAGAGTCTGGCATTCACATTCCTAATTTCTGCGTGACTCACCGAGCGTGTGAGAAGTGCATCCAAGAGCCTATCTTGACTCACTGCCCTCACTGTGGCAAGATTCCTGGAGGACATGAAAAAATCTTTCGGGGACCAAACATCTCTGACCGATTTTGCCCGATGGATCTTAGACCCTATTACGAGACGTGGAGCCAAGAAGACATCGAACGTTACGGAGATTGTCATCGCTATGCCACGGTGACGGCTCACAATGTTTCGGGATACGATGGAAAATGTCTCCTCAGATACTATACGGAACGAAGTACCGAACGTCCTAAAGTCATTTTCAACGGAGCCAAAATCATTTCCATGCAAGTGGGTCAAGTGCAGTTTAAAGATTCGATGAGTTACTTGACCATGCCTTTGAGTCGCATTCCTAAAACATTTGGAATGACAGAAATGGCCAAAGGCTATTTTCCACACTTTTTCAATACTGAAGCCAATCAACACGCCGTTCTGCCCCATTTGCCTGAGGCTCACTAGTACGACCACGACAACATGCACACCGAACAACGAGAAGCTTTCTACGCTTGGTACCACACTCACGCCTCGGACCCCTTCGACTTTCAGGAAGAAATGTTAAAGCATTGTCGTTCCGACGTGGACATTTTACGGCGTTGCTGTGGAAAATTTCGAGAACTGTTCATGGAGCACGGAGGGATCGATCCTTTGAAAGAAGCCTGCCCCATTGCCAAAGCGTGTTCCTTAGTGTACCGCCAACGATTCATGCCCGAAAACACCCTAGCTGTCATCAGTCCTCAAACGACCAATTTTGTCAAATGTCAATACTCTGTCAAAACCCTACGCTGGTGACATTACTTGTGCGACAAGGAAGACAAATGGATCCAACATGCTAGCAACGGAGGAGGCGAAAAGACCATCGGAAGGTGTTCGGTGGATGGTTGGGACTTAGAAAACCCCAAGATCGTGTACGAGTTTCACGGTTGCTTATTTCACGGATGTCCCATTTGCTACCCTGAACGTAAGACGACAAATCAGTTTTTACAACGAACCATGGAAGACTTATACCAGGCCACTTGTCAGCGACGCTTGAAGTTAGAAGAGCAAGGATACCGAGTGGTAGAAATGTGGGAACACGAGTACGATCACCGTTTGAAAACCGATCCCGAGTTTACGCGCATCGTGGAAAGTTACAAGCTGGTAGATCCACTGAACCCAAGGGACAGTTTGTGCGGAGGACGGACGAATGCCAACTGTTTGCTGTACCAATCCGACGAAGAGAAAGGAGAGGAAATCAAATACTTGGACGTGTGTTCTCTGTATCCGTACGTGTGTAAATATTGTCACTTTCCCGCAGAGCACCCGCAAATTGCTGACGGAACACACTGACATGGACAACATTGGACAATACGAATAATTGATCAAATGTTAAGTTTTGCCTCCCACGTACTTGTACCATCCCGTTTTACCTCACCATTGCCAAGGAAAACTGATGTTTTCCTTGTGCCGTACTTGTGCCGAAACGTGCAACCAAGACCGACCTTGTTTTCATAGCCAGGAAGAACGCGCCTTGACGATAACATGGGTCAGCGTAGAATTGTTCAAAGCTCTGGACCTGGGATATCAACTGTTAGGAGTGTACGAAATGTACCACTTTCCCAAGACAGAAAAATGCCAGAAGGGCGACGAGACTCAGAAAGGCATTTTCTCAGACTACGTGAATGCCTTTTTGAAACTGAAACAAGAAGCCAGCGACTGTCCTTCCTGCTGCCGCACTTCCGAAGACCAAAACAAATTCAAAGAGAAATACTGGGAGCAGGAAGGCATCACTTTAGACCACATCGAGAAAAAGGAAGGAAGGCGATCGTTTGCCAAAGTGATGTTAACTTGCCTGTGGGGTAAAATGGCACAACGACACGTGTTTACCCAAGACGGAGCATTTGACAGAACCTTCCTGCTACTTCCAGATCATTCACGACAAAATCAAATGCATGAAACACGTGGACGTCGTTCGTGAGGACTTGATCTTAGTCAATTACGAAGAAGAGCTGGATTTTGTAGAAGCCGACGAATTTGGAAATGTCATCATTGTGGCTTACGTGACAGCCCATGCTCGCTTAAAACTGTACGAAGCTTTAGAACTGTTAGGAGATCGTGTGCTGTATTTTGACACGGACAGTTGCATTTACATCGATCGTCTGGGTCAACCTCACCCTGTCATCGAAGGAGGCCGTTAAGGAGCCTGGACGGACTATCATCCCGACGACAAGATTCTAAGTTTTGCAAGTGGCGGTCCCAAACATTACGGCTACGAATACCGGGACCCACAAGGAGAAGTGCACACGGAGTGTAAAGTGAATGGATTGACTCTCAATTATCGCACCAGTCGACTGGTGAACTTGAGCATCTTGAAAGAAGCCTTGCAGTCTGGACAGAATGGAAATTTTAAAGTAACCACCCACGAACCGCACAAGATTGTACGTTTACCCACACACCAAATCGTTAGCCGGCCCTTGGAGAAAGTCTATCAAATCGTGTACCAGAAGCGAGTACGGCTTCCCAATCACTTCACTTTACCGTACGGTCACGACGATATTGGTCAACATATAAAAAAGGACAACGTTCAAGACCTATAGTTCATTGTGACTACCATTGCCAAGCGAGAAAGATGAATCCTTTGAAACAGCAAGTATCAAACAAAAGCAAACTCGAGTGCCATGCTGTGCGTTGCGATGGCAGGGATGCCGTACGCTATGACCTTAGCGATTCAGTACCACATCATCATGAGAACTTTGCTATAACTACTACTACCATACCCACTATGGAATGTGATGCTGTGTGTGTCAAACCTGACGGATGCGAAAGCGATGCCACTCGTTATCGTACACCTTTTCACTTTACTGTTTTTCATGGTGGATGTCATCATTATGAAACCATACGGCTATCACCCTACGGATGTCATGTAAAACTGAGCAAACTCTTACATATTTCACCGTAGCCTCATCAAAATGAACCTGTGAAAGACGAATATTCGTTCCCTGTGCGTTTGCCTGAATACTGCGACTATGCAAACCTTCCGAGGAAAATGGACAAAATATCTGGGAGGACCTACCCCCCGAGGACCTATCCCCAAAGAATTAGCTACAGCCGGATTTATCTACTTGGGCGAAGGGGATAAAGTCAAGTGCTTCAGTTGTGGTGTGTCACTTCACGAGTGGGAGAAGAAAGATTGCGCTTACTTGGAATATGCTCGATGGTCTCCAGATTGTCACTACCTACCTTTAGTGGGGCCTCGTCATTGAAGTGGCCCTACCATGTCGTTTAAGAAACCAGCTCCTTGGCTAGGAGTCAAACATTGGACAACATCTAGACAAGTATTTAAACCCCATGTAGAAAATAATCTTCAAAGATTACCAAACGAATTGCAAGAGAAGATCTACAAGGACATTTGGCAGGGACTTGCCAGAGTCAAATCTCAATTAGTGACTGTAGAACTTTTGTGTCGAGAAATTCACAAGAGGAAATTGACAAAAGTCAACAAACAGGTCCGATTTCCCTGGATCAAGGGTGCGTTCATCCTACTATTCCGCTTTAGACCATTTACATTTGAAGATTTTATTGACATTCTTGACCGTTTCCTGGAATGGCAATGGTCAGAAATTACTCACTACTTCCGTTACTTTCGCTCTAGGAGAAGTGTTTGAGATAAGAGAAAGAGGTATAAAAACAGACTACTATGCCACGACCTTTATCATTCGTGATACTACAGATTCTGTGGAAGGAAATCAATGATACTATTCAAACAGTGGAGGATTACCAACACCTATTACGAGAAGTGTGTCCATTGAATTTGGGTCAAAGTGTAGTTTGTGTCTTAGTGACTTGCTTTCTGGGATTTCGTTTACCAGCTGATTCTTTGCGGACTCTTTACGAACAGTACCTACCATTCCAAAAAGGATGAAAGTGGTCCCATTAAATGTACACGAGAGACTCATTCTGCTCAAAGCTTTGCGCTTTCATCTCGATACTTCTCTACCTCTGCGGGAAAAAAAAGATTCGTCATCTTTTAGGTACTGAAGGTGTGTATGACGATGTATGTGTAGCTTGTAACTTACACCCTCACTGGAAAGATGAACGTGAGTGGAAAAGTTGGGGCTTCGAAGCTTGGATTAAAGAAGTGGCACACTATGCAAAAGATTTGTAATCCTAAACAACTAAAACGTTCCGTGAAAAAGTAACTTTTAAACCTGTTTTAGTGACAGTACCAGAAGAAGAAGAACCACTCCCTTCAGGACAGGACAGGACAGTCATTAACATCCCCGAAAGGCCATTCCGGGAGGACCCCTGTGTGACTGTACCAACGAGTGTAGAGACTCTAAGAACATTACACACTGTCCCTACGACATCACCTCTTGATCACCACAAATGTTGTACAGAGACTTGTTTATATTCCACTATGATCGTTTTGATGTGTCTTTTATTCATGTACTTATCCCTCTGGCTTTTATGTATTTTTGTCTTTCGTGTTGTTCACATTTAAAGATGACAATAAACGTGTCCTGAAAAAAGTATAAAAACTCTTGTCTTGTCTGTCTTCGTGTCAAAACTGACAGTTTCCTTGCACTGCTACTATTATGACTACCTGTACTGTGTCTGCTCCCTCTTCCTCCACTGTCAAAGTCATCGACGAACACGTAGATCGTGCTACTTGGGAGGTCTTGTATCTTCGACATCCCTTTAACATGCTCATTGCTGGACCTAGCAGTTCCGGCAAAACCGAATTTGTCAAACGTTTGATCCAACATAAACATCATTTGATCGATCGTCCCCCTCAACGCATCGTGTGGTGTTACAAAGAGTGGCAGTCAGCGTACAGCCTTCTGCAAGAAAGTCAAGGCGATTCCATCGTGTTTGTAGAATTCATTCCTAGCGAAGATGACGGGATTGTGTCTGACCCTAGTCAAACCCATTTGGACATCTTTGACGACATGTTAGGAGAAGACGACGAAGAAATTAAACTGTGGTTTACGCGCAAAGGGCATCATCGTTATGCCAGTGTCATTTACATCACTCAAAATTTGTTTCAACAAAGTAAAGCCCATCGCACCATCAGTCTCAATGCTCATTACGTGGTCTTGTTTAAAAGCCCTAGAGATAAATCGCAAGTGCAAGTGCTAGCCAAACAGTTAGGAATGCCTTGGCTGACTCATGCGTACGACGATGTCACTCAAACTCCACATGCCTATTTACTCGTGGATTTAAAACCCACCACTCCTGATTATTTGCAATTTCGTACCCATCTGTTTCACCACTGGTGGCAAGACGGAGGGCCTGTCGTGTACACGTCCCCGTCGTCGACTTAACCACAACCACATTCACCCATGAAAATCTATAAAACCCTCGGTCACATTGACTCTGTCTCACACATCGTCAACATCACGTCCTTTCAGTCTCATCTTCCCATCAAATTGATTCGTGCCTTGTACGGCATAAGTCGCGAAAAAAATCCACAAATATGTGCTCGTGTCTTAGAAGCTAGTCTTAAAGAAATCTTACGATGGTTTACGGTGACAGCACGTCAATTACTGCAAGGAATCATTCACATTCCACATCAAACCAAACGTTTTTTTGAGAGAAACAAAGTTGCCTTGACGCAACTGGCCGATCTTTGCACTGACACTCAAACCAAAAAGCAAATTATTTTGAAACCTGGAGGTAGCGGTACTCTAGTAGGTGTTATCATTCGATCCCTCTTAAAATGGGATCCCAATGCTCCCAAAGTTGTTCCCAAGAAAAAAGCCACTCCCCGACGTACCCAGAAGAAAACGAAAAAGAGCATCGGTGTCAAGACCAGGTCACAGCCACAGAAAAAGAAAATGAAAAGTCCACAGAAAACAGCTTCTATCCGCAAGAAAGGCACTGACGCCAGGACAAATCCTTACTTTCGCAAGCCACGACCTCCAGTGGTGACACCCTCTTCCTCTTTAGCGGCAGTGGCCGCTGCTCACAAAGTACCTGCCCCCAAAAGTAAAGTCCAAGAAAGATCGGGCGTATTACAGAGTTTACTGGATTTGTCCAAGCAAGAACTGTCCCAATTTAGTCCGTTGCGAACTCCTCCACGACGTGTGTTGCCTGTCATCAAGTTGATACGACGTAAACACAATCAGTTGCGACGCATTCCAGTATAAAAAGACCTGAGGCAAACAATACCGATCAGTTTTTTTGTACTGCTCAACACCCAAAGATGTTCCCTCCAAGAACTGCACACCGTTACCATTGTGTTCCTTCTTCTGTCCAAAAAGGAAAAGGAAAAAGAAAAAGACAGTCACGTCATCCAAAAAAACACTTAGTAAAACAGCGACGTCACCCCCAGAAAAGACACAATCGTTCAAAGAAAAGAAGAAGTCACCAAAAAGGAGGATGGATACCTAGTCTTTTATTACCAGGCATGATCAAAACTCTTCAAGCAATTTAAATCTATGACCACTAGCCAAAAATGAGATAAAAGGACGCATGTGAAGCCATGGACTTTAGTGCATGTTGTTCACCAAAAGATGTCTCCTCTTCGTCGTTCTCCTGTCCAGAAAGGAAAAAGAAAAGGACAGTTTCGTCATCAGAGAAAACGCTTAGCCAAACATAGACGTCACCCACAGAAAAGACACACTCGTCCAAAGAAAAAGAGCCGCCACCAAAGAGGAGGATTCTTTGGCGATTTTGGAAAACACATCGTCACCTTTATGACGAAGCAATAGTCCCCAGAAAAGGATAAAAGACCGTGTGACAAGTCATCGACGTCAGTGTATTTTGTTCCTGTGTGCCACGGAATCAACCAACGAACCAACCGAGAAAGATGTCACCCGAAAAAAGACATTCCTCCTCTACCCCCAAAGGAAAGAAAAGGAAAGGACTGCCTCCTCGTTTAGTCAAACATTGGGACATGTTGTCTGTCCTGCCCAAAGCTCCTCCACCCATGCGAAAACAACTCATTCAAACTGCATCCAAAGACGTCATCGACACCGTGTGCGAATGTTGTCTGAATGTCTTGAAAGTCACAAAACCTTTATCTAAACACCAGAAAGAATGTTTAGCCAAACATCGACACGTTCTTCGCCAAATGGTCCAAAAGAAAATACCCATTGGTCAAAAGAAAAAGATGTTGCTGCAACGCGGAGGAATTTTGCCCTTTTTGCCCATGTTACTGAAAGGTGTAATGGGAACAGTGGGGGCGCCCTTATTGAAATGAGTAATGGGAACAATAGGAGGACCCTTGCTGAAAGGACTATTGGGAAACATCCTGGAAGGATGAAGATAAAAAGAACCAAGAAGATAAAAGGGACCTTTCGAGTCAAAAGATCTCAGACGTGGTCCTTGAAATCCGATTGAAGGACGAAAACTAGCTTTAGTGCCTTACAAACGATGGATGGAATACAATCGTTGGCAAGAACAACGAACCCCGCATTTACCTCCCAATCCTCATTTGACCGAGATGTCCCACTTACAAAATCTCAACGGTACGGTCAATTGTTACAACGACTGCAACTCTTTCACCAGAGAGCTTTAGACGAAACAGCTCAACCCACTCTAGAAGATTTTAAGGCCTTGATGAAAAGTCATCCAACACCACCACTACCACCCCCAGCGGTCAAGACAGACGTAGCCTCACGTATGCCTAAGGAAGAAGAGGCGCGAGAAGTCTTTCAAACACCGTCAGCAGTTCCCATCCCTAGTTGACCCCTTGCCCTCCACCGCAACGAGAAGAACTTAAAGCTTGGGTTAAAAAGATGATGTCCACTCCACCTTCGACAGAAGTGAAAATGAAAGAAGGGAAACCAGAAGTGAAAAAAGAAAAGAAGACCAAAACCATCCCATTACCACCACCACTACTTCTACTCCCGTGGCACATCGGACACGTAAAGCCGTTTCTAAACCACTTCAGAGTACCATCAGCAAAGAGTGGATAACTTATTAAAAAAAATGGAGAAGGTGTTATCCAGCATTTACTACGATCCATCCCATTCTGCAGGTTACGGTGGAGTTCAGAAATTATATCGTGCTGCCAAAACTCGACTGAAAAGTATCCGTTTACCTCAAGTACAACGCTGGTTACAAGAACAAGCCACATACACTTTACACAAACCCATTCGACGAAAATTTTCCAGAACTCGCTCCCGTGTGGAGGGCATCGATCATCAATGGCAAGCCGATTTAGCCGATGTCTCTCATTTGACGACCTACAATCGTGGCTACAAATATTTGTTTTGCGTCATCGACGTCTTTTCCAAATTTGCATGGATCATGCCATTGACTTCCAAATCGAGCAGTGAGTTAGTGCGAGCCCTCAAACTGGTGTTGAAACAAAGTGGTCGTCACCCTCTTCGATGGCAAACCGACAAAGGCAGCGAATTTCTGAACCAAGCTTTCCAAAAAAGAATTGAAGAAACATGACATTCATTTCTCCACCATCAAGAATCCCGAAACCAAAGCCAGCATCGTGGAACGTTTCCAACGCACCTTAAAAGAACGCATGTGGAAATATTTTACGCATCGACACACTCTCAAGTACATCGACGTCTTCCCGCACCTCGTCCAAGCGTACAACCAATCTTAACATCGAAGCATCGGACATGCCCACCAAGAAGTAACTCCCGACAAAGAAGTCACCGTCTTCGAGCGTCTGTTTGGTACGTCCCCGACAGTTACTGTCCGCGAGAAAACTGAAGTATTGGCAGCAGGAGATTGGGTGCGCATTGGCATTGGCAAAACCAAACGCACTTTCGACAAAGGTTACTTACCCAACTGGACCACCGAATTGTTTCGTGTCACTGAACGAGTGCGTGGCCGTCATCCTCCCGTCTATAAATTAGAAGACATGAACGGAGAAGTGTTAAAAGGAACGTTTTACTTGCCCGAGTTACAACGTGTGACCAGAAAAGAAGCTGAAGTGTACGAGATCGAAAGCATTCTCGATCGAAGAACCCAAAAAGTAGGAGAAAAACGTGCCAAAGAAGTCAAAGAACGTTGGAAAGGATATCCTCCCAGTTTTGACTCTTGGATCGACGCTTCGCAAATCATCGACTATAAAAAGAAATGACCATCATCCCCTTCAACACAGCCTCAGCTACTGCAGTGACCACTCCTTCGCACAGTTCTTCTGTGCAAGATCTACAAAAGCAACCCTTGTGGGTGTGGTGTGGAGAAAGTGTGCCTAAAACGCAAATCGTCCTTTTCTGCCAAATCTTTGTGGTGCATTGTGTCATCGGTGCTGCCATTGCCAATTTGAGTTTGCAACAAGGAGACAAACAATTGTGGACCATTTTACTCAGCAGTTGCATCGGTTACCTTCTTCCTAATCCGTCCCTGAAATATTCCTCGAACGGAAACAACAACAACAACGGGAGTCTTGTGTCCAACGTCAGTTCCAACAGTCACCCTAATCATCCTCTTTTAGACACTCCTTTAACTTCCAGTGACTCCTCGGACACTAGAACTGTGGAATTATGAACAACCAATTTTACTTAACGTTACCCAGTGACAGTTCCATGGAGGTGTTTCCCAATAACACATGGTGCTGTTTCTCGGCCAAATTACCTCAGGCCATCCGATTGGATCACGAAGCCCATTGGGAAGTGGCTTTGGTAGAAATGATTCACCCTACACAAATCAAAAACATCGTCGAAAATCAAAACACTTTGACGATAGAAGTTTGGGACGAACAAGTGCAACAAGCCATGGATGAACGTGCTAGTGGTGGTGCCTTGCGTCCAACGTCAGCTCCCCCCCCCCTTCCAACAGTCACAAATCCAATCACAACAATCCTATTTTAGACACTCCTCTGACTTCCAGTGACCCCTCGGACACTAGAACTCTGGAATCATCAACAACCAATTTTACTTAACGTTACCCAGTGACAGTTCCATGGAGGTGTTTCCCAATAACACTTTGTGCTGTTACACGGCCAAATTACCTCAGGCCATCCAACTGGATCACGAACCCCTTTGAGAAGTGGCTTTAGTGGAAATGATTCACCCTACACAAATCAAAAACATCATCGAAAATCAAAACACTTATACGGTCGAAGTTCATGACGAGCAAGTGCAACAAACCTTGGATGAACGCACCACTGCAAGTGACTCTATGAGAACACAAGATCCCAAAACTAAACGAACCACCTATCAGTTGGCCATTCCCCCAGGTGATTATTTTAGTGGACAACATTTGGTGAACACGATTTCTACCAAATTCAATACTGTGTTTGGCAAAGCATTGGAGAGAACCAGAAAATGTGTCACGATCGAATACCACAAAATAGCCGTCGCCTACTCATCAAATTTTCAGAGGACAAAGTATTGGCCATTACCTTTTGTCCTGAATTGTATGACATTTTGGATGGAGACCCTAAGTTGATCAAGGTGAAAACCGAAATACCAGCCATTGCTAGCAACTTGGATTTTGCGAAATATTTTCGATTCCCTGTAGAAATGAACCAAGGACTGAATTTGATTTTTGTGTACTCCGATGTGGTGGAGTACAACGTGGTGGGACACACCTCCGTACCGTTACTGCGTGTCATTCCTTTCAAAGTAGAATCTGCCACGAACGCTAACGAGGAAGGTGGAAACACCTATCACGTTCACCGCGAATTTGTACATCCTCACTATTTGCCCGTCAGTAAGTCGTATTTCGACTCTGTCAACATTACTATAGAAGGAGATCTAGGACAAAATATTCCATTTACCAAATGGAAAGTCACAGTGAAACTCCATTTTCGAAATCGATTACTCTAATCCTTTGTCAGTCATGTATCCTGTGTACCAAGGAGTCGCTCGACAGCGAGGACATGGTTTAGGAGATATGCTAAAATCGGCCTTTCGTAAAGTGGCTCCCGTTTTGAAACCGATGGTGACACGAGGATTGCACGCCTTGAAAGATGCAGCGTTGACGCAAGGTAAAGAATTTCTCCAAAATGTCATCATTGACAAACAAAACAACAAAGAAGCTTTCTTGAGAGCTAGCAAAAATATCTTGCTTCAAACGGGCAAAGATATTTTGGGCCGACGAGAATCTCCTATAAATGCTCTGGACGCAGTCGAGTCAGGCAATCCTACTTCCCTGACGCCACAGCAAGGACAAGGCAGAAAAAGACGACGAAAACACCCCTTGAGAGGACTTCACGCCCCTAGAGCAAGAAAGACTAAGAAAAGAAAAACTGTCCAAGAGTTAGACGTTTTTGATTATTAAAAAAGAAAATGATGCACCGAGAGTCTTGTGCTTGTTCCAAGTCGGAAATGGATCTGTTTGCTATGCCACCCACCATGATGACGATGCAAGAATCCCAATGGGTCGAATTTCATCCCGTCTCCTCCTTGACGGATTCAGCTCCCATCGAGTTTGAAATCAAAGGACAACCCAAAGATTACATCTGAATAGCAGTTGCTTGTATCTGAAACTGAAAGTGATCAAAACCGACAACACCAATCCGGGAGCCGATGCCAGAGGAGCTCCCGTCAACAATTTTATGCATTCCTTGTTCAGCGAAGTGGATTTGTACTTGAATAACAAACTGGTCAGCAGTAGCATGGATACTTACCCTCACCGAGCGTACCTAGAAAATCTCTTGACGTACGGAAAAGAGGCCAAGAACACTCATCTGGATGCTTGCGTGGTATGGAAACCTGACACCTCAGGTGAAGACACGTTTAACGACACAGCCCTGACAGCCGATGACAATCCTCACAATGTGGGTTTTAACAACCGTCGAAAGAAAATCCTGCAAGCTCGCAGTTTAGAACTGATGGATTGCTTGCATTTGGGCGTGTGGTTGCAAGACAAGTATTTGGTCAACGGAGTTGATATTCCCTTGAGACTCAATCGCAGCAGTGTCGCTTTCCATTTGATGGCTCATGCCAACGAGTACAAAACCATCATCCAAGAAGCCAGGCTTTACGTGCGTCGCGTAGAAGTGTTACCTAAAGTGGAAAACGACATTAGTCACACATTGAGCAGAAGGACCGCCAAGCATCCAATACGACGTGTAGAAGTGAAAACATTCACCATTGCTGCTGGACTCCGATCCAAGATCGAAGATCATCTGTTCCAAGGACAGTTACCCAAACGTTTAATTGTTGGCATCGTCAGTAATGCAGCCCTCAACGGAGCGCACGATCAGAATCCCTTCCAGTTTAAGCACTACAGAGTGTCCAAGATCGAAGTCAGTCGCGATGGCAAGATCTTGTGTACCAGACCCTTCCAACCTAACTTTGCCCAGAAGAATTACTTGACATCGTACATGCCCCTTTACGAAGCTACCGGACAGCTAGGAACCAACACCAGTCACGGCATTTCGTACGAAGATTATGAAGGAGGTTACACTTTGTGGGCCTTTGATTTCACTCCAGACAAGGCAGCGACGAGGGACATTTCCACCCTATAAAATCCGGTCAACTGCGTGTGGAACTTCAGTTTGCAGAAGCTCTCACTGAGACAGTAAATCTCATCCTGTATGCCGAATTTGATAATACCATAGAAATCAACAGTTTGAGAGACGTCATTCTAGACTATTAGAAACTATGGAAGGCTCTTATCCCTCTTTGAACGGTGGAGAATCTTTGGAAATGGAATGGGAGGATATCATGAAAGCAGAACCCCGAGACCAAGACGAAGAGGATGAGGCAGTGGTCACGTCCAGATGGCCAGAACAAGAACAACACTTAGTGTCCTGTTTTGCTACACACCTGGCGGATAAAATTACGGAATTGACCAAGAAAGATTGTTATGGATGTCAAAACGATCATCCCAGTCAAATTCAACACGATAAATGTCTGATGATGAGCCAAGAAGAAAAATTGGACGACTATCTGGACGATGCTTGGAGTCTCATCTCGGAAGAAGCAGTGTTGCATGAGTGGTATAAAGGTTTGCGTGATATTTCCTGCCTTCCATTGACTACTCTAGAGATATTTTGCATCGAAGCTCTCTTAGCCCAGAGTGAGGAGACGAAACGAAGAAACGGTTACTTGACAGAGATTTTCAAGCAAAAAGTCAGAATTGAATTGATGACTTATAATTGCCTGTGAAAAAGAAAACAACAAGAAAAAAAACAAAAATGGATACCTGGGAACTTTATTACCTTTTGAATAACAGTTCGTACACTGCTTTTTGGAATCCTGTCGTGTGCGCTAAAGATGAACTACTTCATCGCAAACCTCAAGACCATCAAGCTTATGTCATCAACACGGACGACAGTCACCTCCCAGGAACCCACTGATAGCCGTTTACTTCCCTCAAGAGGATTGTGTGGAGTATTTTGATTCGTATGGATTACCCCCTTTGGAAGACGACATCATTGACTTTATGAGAAGAAATGCCCAGACGACACGATTCAATAATGTGAAATTACAAGGCACAGATTCCATGG